>ML363693.1:0-59387 GCA_005239505.1 Nicotiana paniculata | reverse complement strand
ATTAATAAAAATACAATAATTAATTGCGGTAATAAATAAGCCATAATCAATAAAATACAAGAAGAGTTAAAAATTGATTTAAGCCTTATATGAGTCAATAAAGCGACTGTGCTAGAACCACGGGATTCTAGGGGTGCCTTACACCTTCCCCTCGGTCAATAGAATTCCTTACTCAGTCTTCTGTTTTCGTAGACCATGAATTAGGAGTCAAACTTTTCCTTTTGATAAGGGATTCAATAAAAAGTGACTTGGAACACCAAAACTCAATTCCAAGTGGCGACTCTACATAATAAATAATCCCTTTTCAAAACGTCACTTTAATTGGAAAAACTCTTCTAACTCAACCTCGTAATAGGGTTGCTGCGGAAAAAAAGAGGTGTGACAACAATCTCCACCTCTAAAACAAACGTTCGTCCTCGAATGGACATAGAAATGTACCTGAACTGGTGAATAAGTGGGATATCTACTTCGTATGTCCGACTCCGACTCCCAAGTAGATTCCTCAACAGGCTAATCTCTCCACTACACTCGAACTTAAGGATAACTCTTCTACCTCAACTAACGAACCTGCGGGTCTAGAATAGCTACTGGCTCTTCCCCATAAGTCAAATCCTTGTCCAACTAGATAGAGCTGAAATCTAACACGTGGGACGGGTCACCATGATACTTCTGGAGCATGGATACATTGAACACTGGATGTACTGATTATATACCTGGGGAAACACAAGTCTATAAGCCACATCTCCCACTCTATCGAGAATCTCAAAAGGTCCGATATATTTTGGGCTCAACTTGCCCTTCTTTCCTAACCTCATGACACCCTTCATGGGTGATACCCGTAGCAACACTCTCTCCCTGACCATGAATACCACATCACGAACTCTACAATCGACATAACCCTTTTGCCTGGACTGAGCTGCGCGACGTCGACCCTGTATAATCTTGACCTTGTCCAAGGCCTCCTACACTAGATCTGTGCCCAACAACCGAGCCTCCCCCGGCTCAAACCACCCAACTGGCGACCTGCATCGTCTACCATATAATGCCTCATAGGGAGCCATCTGAATGCTCGACTAGTAGCTGTTGTTATAGGCGAACTCTACTAGGGGAAAGAACTGATCCCACGATCCTCCGAAGTCTATAACACAAGCACGGAACATATCGTCCAAGATCTGAATAGTACGATCCGACTATCTGTCCATCTGAGGATAAAATGTTGTGCTCGGCTCAACCTGCATATGCAATTTTCCACATAACTGCTTTTCGGAAACACGTCCGGACTGCACACCCAAATCATGGAGGGTAAAAATGAGATGTTTAAGGCTAACAAGGGCAGAATTGTGTTCTAAAATACAAGATGACCCTTTGGGTCATCACAATCAATATGTGGCACTCGTGATCTTTTGATTGATTTGGATTAATGATGTTATTTCATGTTTGATACTCACATAGACAAGTTTATATAAGTAAATATTATTATTTCAAATAAAACCAAAGATAATCAATATAAATATATAAAGTTTGGAATTGACGAGATTATGTGACACACTTTTCCTAAAATATTATATTTATGTTGTCATGACCGGAATTTCCAACGGTGAGACCGTGATGGCGCCTAACATTCCACTTGCTAGGCAAGCCACGTTAGAGTATTATTGAATCAATTCTAATACAATTCGGTAATTAACAGTAAATAAGTTATAAAGAGTGCGGAATATTATAACAACTTCATCATTTATCACTACCCAGATCTGGTGTCACAATTCTCGAGCATTCTAGAATCTACTTCAAATACAAGTCTGAAAGAAGTACAACTGTTGAATGAAAGAAACAGTAAACAGAAAAGATAGACAGGGACTTCAAGGTCTGTGAACGCCGACAGATCTACCTTGAGTCTCCGGATAGCGGGTCCAACAGCTAAACTCACGGTCAACCAGAGTCGGTGCCAAAATCTGCAAAGAATGTGTAGAGTGCAGTATCAGTACAACCGACCCCATGTACTGGTGAGTGTCGAGCCTAACCACGACGAAGTAGTGACGAGGCTAGGACAAGACACCTACAATAAAACTTGTACAATTTAATAGTGTATATACAAGTAACAGTAAAGAACTAAATATGTAAAACTAGGAGAGGAAACATGCTGATGGGAAGTACGAGATAGAGAATTACAACAGAAAGATAACTTGGACAGTAAATATACTATGAACAAACAAGAATCAATGAGCACAATAACGGAAAAGTGCAGAGCATCACCCTTCGTGCTTTTACTCTCGTCCTCATCATAAAGTCAATAGAAACGACATGGCATCACCCTTCGTGCATTAACTCTCATAACATGGCAAGGCATCACCCTTCGTGCATTACACTCACAATATGGCACGGCATCACCCTTCGTGCATTAACACTCTCAACCTCACATAAAGTTAATAGAAACGGCACGACATCACCCTTCATGCATTAACACTCCCCTTACCAAAACAATGAACAATGACAGTAGGGAGTTAGAAACAACAAGATCAAATCTTACTTCGACGTTCGGTTCCACAATACCAACCTCAACTTAATTCAACATCAATCAATACCAAAATCCGTAAACATGATAATAATGATCAACATTACAATTAACTACTCTAAGCATGAATATTGTGATCAAGGAAAGCAACAATCACCAAAATAAGACCCACCCGCATGTTATAACCCGACGACAACGCATAGGTACTCGTTACCTCACCTATATGTGGTACACAATATCTAAACACGTAGCAAATAGATAATTAAGTCCTAATCCCTCAAGTCAAGGTTAACCACGACACTTACCTCACTCCAACGGCCAACTCAAAGCTCAATCACAGCTTTTTCCTTCAAACAAGCCTCCAGACCAATATAATCTAGCAAATTACCAACCATACAATTCAAATAAAGCCATAGGAACTACCCACGGTTGTAAAGAATTCAATTTAGGCTATTTTTTTAAAAAAATCAACAAAAGCCAACACCTGGGCCCGGTTAGTCCAAACCCGAAATTCGGACCAAAACCCGATTACCCATTCACCTCCAGCCTGGTTATATAATTGATATTGAAATCCAACCTCAATTTGAGGTCTAAATTCCCAATTTATCAAATCCCTAGTTTCTACCCAAAACCGTCCAATTTCACCATGAGAACCTTAGATTTTTTGTTGAATCTTATGAAAAGTAGTGAAGGATTGAAAGAAATTAGTTTAAAATCACTTACCAATGATTTTGGGGAATAAAATTTCTTTGGAAAATCACCTCTTGTGGTTTAGATTTTCAAAATTTGGAAAATGAATTAAAAATCTCATCTAAGTCATCTTTTGTTCAGCTGCAGGTATCGCATTTTCGAACAAAACTTCATATTTGTGAATGAACAGTGTTTTCGCAATTGCGGATGAACAGTATTTTTGCAATTGCGATAAAAGGTTGGCAATTGCGAATTAACAGTGTTTTTGCAATTGCGATAAATGGTTCGTGATTGCGAATAAACAGTGTCGCACCAGAAACCAACAAAACCCAAACTTTTTCGAAATGATCCGAAACTCATCCGGAACCTCCCGGACACAAATCATATATGAGTTTCAATCATAAAACACACTACGGACCTACTCGCGCACTCAAAAACACTAAAAAGAGGTCGTCTTAACCCGATATTGACCACGATCAAACTCCCAAATTTCTTAACTTTACTAGCCTCTCAACCAATGATCCAAAAATACACCTAAGCCCCTCGGGACTCCAAACCAAAAGTGCACACTAGTATATAAACAACATACGAACTTGCTCGCACGATCAAATCGCCAGAATAACACCTAGAACTACGAATTGAACACCAAATCAAATGAAATTTTCAATAAAGCTTTGAAATCTCTATTTTTACCACCGGACGTCCGAATCACGTCAAACCGACTCCGTTTCCCACCAAATTTCACAGATAAGTCAAAAATATTATATTGGATATGTACCGGCTCCAGAGCCAAAATATGGACCCGGTATCAACAAGGTCAAACATCAACCAATTCTTAAAAACCAATAAATTTGCAAACTTTTAATTTTCAACAAAAATTCATAACTCGGGCTAGGAAGCTCCGATTTCGATTCCGGGCATACGCCCAGGTCCCATATTTCTATACGTGCCCACCAGGATCATCAGAATTAGAGAGTATTATTTATAGGACTCAATCCCTTCCTTAGCTGGCAGAAAAGTACGGCCTATTACGTTTCAAAAAAAAAATAGTGCAAGTTTGCATTCATATTAGAGTCCTGATTGTTGACTTCTATTTTTTATAATATAGGTACATGCTTATAATAATTTCTCCTTCCAAAGATATGTAAATTTATTTTATATTCATTATGATGCTTTAAACCTTTAGGAAAAATGTTTTATAACCTTTAGGTATGTTTTATAACTTAATCTGGATACTGTTTTAAGAACGTTTTTCTTCCATGGTTTCAGGTATTATAGCAGAAATAGATTGAACACATATTCCTGTTAACAATGTAGTTTAGCAAAGGATATATGAGGTACTGTTGGTTATCATTATCATATCTGAATAAGACCATGCCTGTAGGGGTAAATTGAGGTGTTCATATGAGCAGAAGAATTTTCGGGCTACACTTAGACCGGCTCTGTGTATCAATTAGTATTAAAGAGTCAAATTTAGGACATTTTCATGTGTATTAAACATCCTGAGTTAGGCATCTATTTTGGTAAAAATTTGAAGGAATCTGTATGTTTTGAAGGAACTATCGTCTCGATTTTGATTTAGAAAGGAAGTCTTTTCATATAAAGCAATTATCATTTTTTATCATACGACTTGTCTACTAAAGTTATTATTTTCTAAAAAAGAATATATAGTGCCTTCTTTGTAAAGAAAACGGAATGTGAAAGTTGATTTTGTTTATTAAGCTAATGTTTTAGTATAGATGATAACTAACTTATACACTAAAGTGGATCATCATCAGTAAATGCAAGAGCTTAAATATGAATGTATTTACTACTAAGGTCCTGTTATGAACCAAAAGGAGTATAACAGTTTTATTGCCTTTATATATTATTATTATTATTATTATTATTAAGGAGTACTCCTAATTCTTTATTTCTCTCTCTCTTTGCATGTACACTTTGTAACAAATGGAGTCTTAAATCGAGACTCATGCAATAGAGACTCAAAGCGAGACTCAACGTTACCCAGCACGGTGTCATCACTTCTCATACCATCCTCCTTGAAATGCACCTTATAGCAAAAAAACAAGCGAAACTCTTGGAGCACCTATGGTGTCTTTCTTCTTACATTTCATTTAATTGATGGTTTATTCTTATGCTTTAGCTTTATCCCGGTTTTGAGATTGTATGTTTGAACTTTGAAACCATATTTGATAGAGGATTAATTAAATCTTTAGGTTTAGTGTACATTCCTATTGGCTTTATAGTAGTTCAAGCTAAGAAAATTTTCTACTTCTTTTGGAAGTAGCATCTGGTTAAATAAATAATTTATCAAAGGTTTCTTGAAAGGAATTTTATTTCTCTAGAAGCAATTTGAGAAGTTGCTAAGGCTAGAATACTTTCTTCAAATTAAATTACTTTTCTTTCGAGCTATTTCATCTTTGCTATAAGTCTCCAGATGTTAAAGATTTGAAAATAAACTTTCTTTAAATCAGTTCAAGTATACCCAAAATCCTTTTCTAATTCTTTCTCGTAGTCTATATCATTTAATTGGTAATAATCTTTTTTCTAAATTAATAATTCTTTGTTACTAAAATATTTGAGGTATAATTCTTACGTTTTTTTACTTTATAAGAATACAACTACTTTTTAACCTAAGTTTAGCCGGTAATCATTATTAACGGATCTTAAAGAATGCGTAACACCTTCTCTTTAGGATAATTAGAATCCTTACCTAGAATTGTTAATCTTAAGCAGACCATAACTCTTCTGCCTGGATTGAGTTGTATTGAGTCGATCCTGCATAATCTTGACCTTATCCAAGGCATCCTGTACTAGATCTGTACCCAACAACCGAGCCTCCCCCGGCTCGAACCACCCAATGGGCGACCGAAACTGCCTACCATATAATGTCTCATAGGGAGTCATCTGGATGCTCGACTGGTAGTTGTTGTTGTAGGCGAACTTTGCAAGGGGCAAGAACTGATCCTACGATCTACCGATGTCTATAACACATTCGCGGAGCATATCCTCCAAGATCTGAATAGTGCGCTCAGATTGTTTGTCCATGTAAGGATGAAACGTTTTGCTCAACTCAACCCATGTTCCCAACTCACGTTGTACTTCTCTCCAGAAGTGCAAGGTGAACTGCGTACCTCGATCAGAAATAATAGGCACGGGCACATCGTGAAGACGGACGATCTCGCGAATATAAACCTCTGCCAACCGCTCCGAATAATAGGTAACTACCACATGAATGAAATGCGCTGACTTAGTCAGCCTGTCTACAATGACCCAAATGGCGTCGAACTTCCTCTGAGTCCATGGGATTCCAACAATGAAGTACATAGTGATACGCTCCCACTTCCACTGAGGAATCTCTATCCTCTGAAGCAAACCATCGGGTCTCTGATGCTCATACTTCACTTGATGACAATTCAGGCACCGAGCTACATAAGCAACTATATCTTTGTTCATCCTCCTCTACCAATAATGTTGCCGCAAGTCATGATAGATCTTTGCGGTGCCTGGATGAATAGAATACCGAACTGTGGGACTTCTCAAGAATCAACTCACAAAGTCCATCCACATTAGGCAAACAAACACGACCGTGCATCCTCAAGACTTCGTCATCACCAACAGTAACCTGCTTGGCACCACCGTACCGCACTGTGTCCCTAAGGACCAACAAATGAGGGTCGTCATACTGCTGATCTTTGATATGCTCGAACCAGGAAGACCGAGCGACTGTGCAAGCTAGAACACGGCTGGGCTCTGAAATAACCAACCACATAAACTGGTTGGCCAAAGTCCGAACATCTTATGCTAGCGGCCTCTCATTGACTGGAATGAACGCAAGGCTGCCCACACTCGCTACCGTCCTACTCAATGCATCGGCCACCACATTGGCCTTCCCGAGATGGTACAAGATGGTGATATCATAATCTTTCAATAGCTCCAACCACCTCCTCTGCCTCAAATTGAAATCCTTTTGCTTGAACAAATACTAAAGGCTTTGATGAACAGTAAAAACCTCACATGACACGCCATAAAGATAGTGCCTGCAAATCTTCATCACATGAACAATGGTTTCTAACTCTAAATCATGGACATGGTGATTCTTCTCATGAACCTTCAATTGCCGTGACACATAAGCAATCACTCTGCCCTCCTGCATCAATACCACACCGAGCCCAACATAGGAGGCATCATAATATAACGTGTAAGATCTTGAACCTGTGGGCAACATCAACACCGGCTTTGTAGTCAAAGAAGTCTTGAGCTTCTGAAAGCTCACCTCACACTCGTCTGACCATCTGAAAAGGGCACCCTTCTGGGTCAACCTGGTCAACGGGGCCGCTATAAATGAAAACCCCACCACAAATCGACGGTAATAGCCTGCCAAACCCAAGAAACTATTGATCTCCGTAGTTGAAGTGGGTCTAGGCCAGTTCTGGATGACCTCAATCTTCTTAGGATCTACTTGAATGCCCTATGCTGATACAACGTATCCCAAGAAAATGACTGAATCCAACCAGAACTCGCACTTCAAAAACTTGGCATACAATTGGCTGTCTCTCAGGGTCTAAAGCACAACTCTGAGATGTTGCTCACGCTCCTCTCGACTGCGGGAGTAGATCAAGATGTCATCAATAAACACGATCACAAAGTAGTCCAAATAAGGTTTGAACACTCGGTTCATCTAATCCATGAATGTTGTTGGGGAATTTTTCAACCCAAATGACATCACCAGGAACTCATAATGCCCGTACCGAGTCCGAAAAGTTGTCTTAGGGACATCAGATGCCCTAATCCTCAACTGATGGTAGCCAGATCTCAAATCAATCTTCAAAACACCTTGGCACCCTGAAGTTGATCAAATAAATCATCAATCCTCAGCAATGGATACTTGTTCTTGATAGTGACCTTGTTCAACTGTCGGTAATCTATACACATCCTCATAGATCCATCTTTCTTCCTCACAAACAACACCGATGCACCCTAGGGCGAGACTCTAGGTCTATGAAGCCCTTATCAAGAAAATCCTGCAATTGTTCCTTTAATTCCTTCAACTATGATGGGGCCATACGGTATGGCGGAATGGAAATGGGCTGAGTTCCTGGAGACAAATCAATACAGAAATTAATATCTCTATCGGGTGGCATCCCCGGCAGGTCTGCGGGAAATACCTCTGGAAACTTACGAACAACAGGCACAGAATCCATAGAAGGAACATCCGCACTAGAATCATGAATATAAGCCAAATAAGCCAAACACCCCTTCTCGACCATACGTCGAGCCTTCATATAAGAGATAACCCTACCGGTAGAATGGCCAGGAGTCCCTCTCCACTCTAATCGAGGCAACCCCGGCAAGGCTAAGGTCACTATCTTGGCGTGACAGTACAATATTGCGTGATAAGGTGATAGTCAATCCATGCCCAATATAACATCAAAATCAACCATATGGAGGAGTAGAATATCTACACTAGTCTCAAGACTCCCAATAGTGACCACGCACGAATGATATACACAATTTACAACAATAGCATCCCTCACAGGTGTGGACACATATACAAGGCCACTCAAAGAATCACGAGGCACAACTAAATATGAAGCAAAATAAGATGACACATAAGAGTAAGTAGACCCTGGATCAAATAGAACTGAAGCATCTCTACTACAAACTGAAACAGTACCTGTAGTAACAACATTATATGACTCAGCCTCAGGTCTGGCTGGAAAAGCATAACATTGAGGCTGGGCCCCACCGCTCTGAACCATATTCCTGGGATGGCCTCTAGCTGGAGGGCCTCCGCCTCTAATGTCCTGACCTCCACCTCTAACAGTCTGGCCCCTACCTCTGGCTACCTGACCCCTACCTCTGGCTGGATGATTAGGAGGTGCAGCAACTGATGCCGGAACCATTGGCATGAGAACCCTGATGTTGTGGAGGAACGCCCAATAGTCTCAGACAGGTCCTCCTGATATGCCCATAACCGCCACACTCGAAACATCCATCCTGATACTATGGCTGTGGAAACTGAGACTGACCCAAACGGGTCAGCTGACCATGGTAAAAACTCTGAATTGGAGGTGCACTGATAAGATCCAGTGGTGCACTGATAAGAGCTGGTGGTGCATTGTATGTTGGATGCTTAGAAGGAGGAACATAAGGACCCCTACTCCTGAAGCACTGTGGGATGCCTGAAGCGCTGAATGGAATGGCCTGGGAGGATGGCCTCTACCAAAAGTACCCCTGCCTCTAGATGAGGTGCCGCTGAACGCACAGGAATGACGAGGTCTCTAGTCAGACCTCTGACCTCCCTGTCCAAGAACCCATCTCGACTCGCCTGACGACATTGGCAGTCACCTGATAACAAATCTCGCTCCCAGTCTCCTTAGCCATCTGCAATCTAATAGGCTAAGAAAGTCCTTCAATAAACCTCCTCAGCCTCTCTCTCTCGGTAGGAAGCAGAAGAAGAGCATGACGGGCCAAATCCACAAAACGGGTCTCATACTGAGTAACAGTCATACTGCCCTGCTGGAGACGCTCGAATTGACTACATTGCTCCTCTCTCAAGGTGATAGGCAGAAACTTCTCTAAGAAGAGATGAGTGAACTTGTCCCAAGCAAGAGCAGGAGACCCAGCTTGCTTAGTCAACAAATAATACCTCCACCCATTCTTGGCGGAACCAGTCATCTGAAAAGCAGCAAAGTGGGCCCCATTGGTCTCCAATATACACATGTTCCGAAGAACCTCATGACAACTGTCAAGATACTCTTGGGGGTCCTCTGAAGTAGCACCACTGAAATGGACTAGGAAGAGCTTGGTAAACTTATCCAATCTCCACAAAGCCTAAGAAGACATAGTTGATCCATCACCAGTCTATGCCGCAGTAACCGGCTGAACTACTCCAACTAGATGAGCTACTGGAATCTGATACTGGGGAGCCATCTGCTCCGGAGTGTGAGTAACAGGAGTCTGGGCTCCTCTTCCAGCCTGAGATATGGCTAGTTCCATGGGAAATGCGCCAATCTGGGCCACACTCTCAATAAGGCCCACTAAACGGACCAAAGCATCCTGAAGCACAGGGGTGGAAATGAACCCCTCTGGAACCAGAGCTGGCCCGGCAAGAACAGTTTGGGATGGAGCCTCCTCTTCAAACTCAACCTGAGGCTCCACTGCTGGGACTCTAGGCTGAGCCCTGCCCCTACCTCGGCCTCTAGCACGGCCTCGGCCTCGATCGCAACCCGTCGTAGGTGCTGCCACTGAAAGCTCTGGCTTTTGCTCAGTTGAAGAAATGGTACGTGTTCTCGCCATCTGCGAAGAATAAGAGTTGAAGAGTCCAATGAGTATTGAGAAAAAATAGTCGCATGACAGAGAAGAATAGAAGTGAAATTTTTTCCTAAACTTCATAGCCTCTGGGAGATAAGTACAGGCGTCTCTGTACCGATCCCTCAGACTTTACTAAGCTCGTTCGTGAATTATGAGACCTAGGCAACCTAGTGCTCTAATACCAACTTGTCACGATCCGGAATTCCCAACGTCGAGACCGTAATGACGCCTAATATTCCACTTGCTAGGCAAGCCACGTTAGAGTACTGTTGAATCAATTTTAATACAGTTTGGTAATTAACAGTAAATAAGCTATAAAGAGTGCGGAATATTATAATAACTTCATCATTTATCACTACCTAGATCTGGTGTCACAATTCTCGAGCATTCTAGAATCTACTTTAAATAGTAGTCCAAAAGAAGTACAATTATTTGAATGAAAGAAACAGTAAACAGAAAAAATAGACGGGGACTTCAAGGTCTGTGAACGCCGACAGATCTACCTTGAGTCGCCGGATAGCGGGTCCAACAGCTAAACTCTCAGTCAATCAGAGCCGGTGCCAAAGTTTGCATAGAAAGTGCAGAGTACAGTATCACTACAACCGACCCCATGTACTGGTAAGTGTCGAGCCTAAGCTCGATGAAGTAGTGACGAGGCTAGGACAAGACACCTACAATAAAACTTGTACAATTTAATAGTGTATATACAAGTAACAGTAAAGAACTAAATATGTAAAACTAGGAGAGGAAACATGTTGATGGGAAGTACGAGATAGAGAATTACAACAGAAAGATAACTTGGACAGTAAATATACTATGAACAAACAAGAATCAATGAACACAATAACGGAAAAGTGCAGAGCATCACCCTTCGTGCTTTTACTCTCGTCCTCATCATAAAGTCAATAGAAACGACATGGCATCACTCTTCGTGCATTAACTCTCATAACATGGCAAGGCATCACCCTTCGTGCATTACACTCACAATATGGCACGGCATCACCCTTCGTGCATTAACACTCTCAACCTCACATAAAGTTAATAGAAACGGCACGACAACACCCTTCATGCATTAACACTCCCCTTACCAAAACAATGAACAATGACAGTAGGGAGTTAGAAACAACAAGATCAAATCTTACTTCGACGTTCGGTTCCACAATACCAACCTCAACTTAATCCAACATCAATCAATACCAAAATCCGTAAACATGATAATAATGATCAACAATACAATTAACTACTCTAAGCATGAATATTGTTATCAAGGAAAGCAACAATTACAAGAATAAGATCCACTCGCATGTTATAACCCGACGACAATGCATAGGTACTCGTTACCTCACCTATACGTGGTACCCAACATCTAAACACGCAGCAAATAAATAATTAAGTCCTAATCCCGCAAGCCAAGGTTAACCACGACACTTACCTCGCTCCAACGGCCAACTCAAAGCTCAATCACATCTTTTCCCTTCGAACAAGCCTCCGGACCAATAGAATCTAGAAAATTACCAAGCAAACAATTCAAATAAAGCCTTAGGAAATACCCACAATTGTAAAGAATTCAATTTAGGTCATTTTTAAAAAGTCAACAAAAGTCAACGCCCGGGCCCGCTTGATCCAAACTCGAAATTCGGATCAAAACCCGGTTACCCATTCACCTCCGATTCCGATTATATAATTAGTTTTGGAATCCGGCCTNGATCACTTAACAATGATTTGGGGAAGAAAAGTTCTTTGGAAAATCGCCTCTTGTGGTTTAGGTTTTGAAAATTTTGGAAATGAATCAAAAATCCCGTCTAAGTCATCTTTTGTTCAGCTACAGATATCGCATTTGCGAACAAAACTTTGCATTTGCGAATGAACAGTGTTTTCGCAATTGCGAATGAACAATGTTTTTGCAATTGCGAATGAATAGTGTCGCACCAGAAACCAACAAAACACAAACTTCTCCGAAATGATCTGAAACCACCCCGAAACTCATCTGGAACCTTCTGGACACAAACCATATATGAATTTCAATCATAAAACACATTACGAAAATACTCGCACACTCAAAACAATGAAAAGAGGTCGTCTTAACCCGATATTAACCATGGTCAAACTCCCAAATTTCTTAGCTTTACTAGTCTCTCAACCAATGATCCAAAAATACACCCAAGCCCCTCGGGACTCCAAACCAAAAGTGCACACCAGTCTAAAAACATCATACGAACTTGCTTGCGCGATCAAGTCGCCAAAATAACACCTAGAACTACGAATTAAATACCAAATCAAATGAAATTTTCAAGCAAGTTTTGAAATCTCTATTTTACCACCGGACGTCCGAATCACGTCAAAGCGACTCTGTTTCCCACCAAATTTTACATATAAGTCAAAAATATTATATTAGACCTGTATCGGCCTTCGGAACCAAAATACGGACCCGGTATCAACAAGGCCAAACATCAACCAATTCTTAAAAACCATTAAATTTTCAGACTTCTAATTTTCAACAAAAGTTCATAACTCGCTAGGGACCTCCAATTTGGATTCCGGGCATACCCCCAGGTCCCATATTTCGATATGGATCCGGGTCCGTTTACCAAAAATATTGACCAAAGTCAACTCAAATGATGTTTTTAGGCAAAATTTCTTATTTTTATTAGATTTTAACATATAAGACTTCCGGGTCAATACCCGGACTGCGCACGCAAATCGAGTAAGGTTTAAAATGAGGTTCTAAAAGCTTCGAAATACAGAATTTGGTTCTAAAACATAAGATGACCTACGGGTCATCACATGTGTCATTCCTCGTTAATAGTAGTTACTACTTTTTTTGAAACGTTTCTAATGAGACGGTTTCAAGTATTGCAAATTGCAATGGTCAAGGTTAGGAGAAGTACAAGAGAGATCCTGTGTTTGTTGTTGGAATGTAACAAATAATGGGTTTAGATTTACCGGTATATTTCATTTCGAATTTGTAATGACTGTTGCAGAAAAGATGATTTCATGAGAGCTCTACCAAAATGTTTCTTTACACATAATATTTTTCACTTTCCTCACACATTGGCATTCTGTGCATTTCACAGGCAACATTTTGAATCCGCCAATATAGATGGAATAAATCTAACAGTGTAATTTCAGTGTGTACATTGAAGCCATTGAAAATTTTTGAAGCTTCAATATGACTGTTAAAAGAACTCTTCATTTCTCTGCTAGACGACAAGGGTTATCGATATATATTATACTTTCCACTTTTCGTATATCATTTCATATTTTGTATGTCCTTTTGCTATCTATAAAAGAAAATATATGTAAATTCTGAGAACTTCTAGTATGCTGGGATCTTCCAAGAGGTTCAAATCGATCTTTTCACGGAGGGTGTCCTTCTAGCGACTTAATTGGTAACCGCAGTTGAATTTGTAATGTGATTTATAAATAAACGAATCGATTTGATCTTAAAATAATAAATAAATTAAATAATGCAAGACTTAACGTTGAAATCGAGGTAAGACGACAAATAACTTAGTTCCGAGAGCAGAGCTTTCGAAGGCAGCAATAAATATCAATAAGCAAGAAATAAAATGTTATTGAGCTTTTGAATAATATATAGCATAAGTTTGTCAGAGAATTCATGTCCTTTACCATGACCGTTGAAGTCACTATTTATAGTTGAATTTAATGAACAAGGTCCGAGGATCAAGCCCCTCTTAAACGACAATTATGAGGGTCATTGAAGAATGTGTAACGATAGGTTATGTGTCACGACCCAAAACTACGTGACCGACATCCGACATATTACCCAATCCGAGTGTACCAACCCGTACAAGAATACCCATCTATATGCCTAATAGATGCATGAGGAAGCTTTTTAGATAACACAATTACTTTAAATAATTAAAACCATACATGAAACATAATCTTTAAATCCACCATTTTCAATAATTGAAAATGCATAAAGATGACAATATTTCTTTTATACATGCAATATGAATAACTCTTAATTACAATCCAAAGTAATGACAATTGTCTATGGAATCTCTATGACACAAGGATAGAATAAATACTTGGGCAAACCCCAACAGAAGAAAGTAAGACCAACACGGCAGTTACCACGAAATAGAAATGGTGCTTCACTATATACTTCGAAAAGAGAGTCATCCTAGCCTCATCTGCCCATCACATGCGACATCTCATCCTGAAAACATGTAAAGAAAGCGGGAACCTGGAAAGGAGCCCCCAAGGACTGAGTAAACGACCATGGTACTCAATAAGTGTCATAGACTCTCTCTAACTCGAGTTCATGAAAAAAAGCTTTACAAAACATATGCAACCAACACTTTATTTAAAGCGATAAACCATTACACCAGTTCATACTTTATTATCTTAAATTAAAAAACTAGTAAAATTTTAAAAAATGATACAAACTTTTTATATACTTATATTAACAGATGATTCTATAAAATCATGCAAAACTATTTCAACTTAATTGAGTCATTTGAAATCTCTGTTGGCTCATTAGACCTGTACATAATAAATTATTTTTTATTTTTCATCGGGAGTACTATACCATCACTGACACAAGAAGGTCAACTAGGTTATGTACCTAACGGCAAGTATCATATACCCTACTTACTTGCTAAGGTCGTCTCATCGCAGTGCCGTACAAATCAAGTCAACCATGCTAGTAATAGAAAATAACACCCTCTCAAGGAGGATGCTCTGTCGTAGTCTATACCACAAAGTGGTCATCTACGCCTACTCCGACACGTGTAGTTTCATGAAGATGGACCCGATATATTTGAAGCCAGTCTCGGTAAATACAAGTAACTCCTAAAATAGTTGATACTCCAAAAATAAATTCATAGCCAAGCAGCCTCAAAGTATCTATTTTATCACATCATGACATTCATAGTCAATCCAAATCGTTGAACAAATCAAATGAGTATCCTTTCTCATTTTACTTAAAGTAGTAGAAAACAAAAAGATTTAAATCCTTAAAGGTTTAACAAGTGTTACTTCGAAATATAAATGTTTTAGAAATATTATATTTTTCGTTTTATTAAAACAAAGTTAGCAATAGAACTCAAATGTTTAATCATTTTATCATCAACATAAGTTTTTTTATAACACTTATAACCTTCGCCTCAAGTGTCATTTGCTAACAAGTTTTTGAATATAAGATTTTTCAAAACAACATGACACCACTTCATATGCAACACAACTCAAAATCACATGGTGACATCCTTTCTCGTTTGTCCCCATGAGTACGGATATACATTTACGAACAATCTCATGTATCAAGTCAAACCAAGAAAATTTCTCAAAGTAGCCTAATTAAGTTTTAATCAACTTACCTCAAGTCGCTTTCCAAATCTTACCCAAAATCTCAACGACTTCAACAATTCATAATCTACATTTTGAAGATCGCATATATAAATAATGCGTCGTAACAATACAAATCAAATCAACTAATAGCATGTTTGGCCAAGCGGGAGAAATCAGCTTATTTTGAGAAGTGCTTTTGAAAAAAGTACTTTTGAAGAGAAACAATTTGTATTTGGCTAATCACTCTAAAAAGCGCTTTTGAGCAATAATTTGTGTTTGGCCAAGCTTTTCAAAAAGTGCTTTTAAGTATCAAATTACGAATAAGGACATGGATATATTGACTTAATATTATAAGTAAATAAATAATCTCAAAATTTTGTTACTAGATGAGATAATTAAAACTTTTTCATTTTACTTAAGTAAAATATGAAAATAAAATTTAAAAGTACTTAATTTTTTTAATATAAGTTAAATATATCAAAAATCATTCAATAAAACAAAAAAATATTAATTCCTAAAGTCACTATATATTAGAAAACTATCCTAAAAATAATAAGAAATATTTATACTTTAATATCCTAAGTATAGGTTTAACGGTTATTTTAGTATATACTATATTTTGTTAAGGGTATTCTTGGTAAGAAGAAAAGTCAAAACTGTTTCTACTTCTGCTTCTGCTTTTGGGAAGAAGCTACTTTTTCTGCTTCTCAGAAACTACTTTTGCTTCTTCCCAAAAGCCTTTTTGTCCCCAAAAAAAGTTTGACCAAACACCCCAAGTTAGGGAAAAAAGTGATTTTGGAGAAAAAAGTATTTTTGGTCTCTTGAGAAACTTGGCCAAACAGGCTATAAGTGTCTAACACTTGGTCCAATTTCACAAACTTCACATAAATGCTTATTTCTACATCTAAAGGTTAATCCTTGGGTTTTAACTCTAATTCATCCACTAACATGTTATGGAATCTAGTTGATCCATTAGAAGCTCAACATGAAATCATTCAAACAAACCCAACACTATTCATCTTTTCTACCTACAAACTTTTTAATTTCAAGACTAGCTTTCTAATATTTCATGAATAGATGCTTAAATGTAGATCTTTCTTCATAAATATACTTTACTAAGTCCATGGAGTATTATAAAATTGGAGTGAAGGGATTACCTTTTTGTGAAACCCTAAAATTTCAAAGCTTGTGTTCTTGAAATGCTCTTGAGAGATTCTTTAAAAATCTATAAATTCCATGTAGTTAAAGTATTAGGGGATGGAGTTAATTGACCAAATATACTAAGGAGAATATTAAATTATCACCTTAAAGTAGCATTAATGAGATAGGAGCTCTCCCTTCTCTCTAATTTTTAAAAACAAGTTAAGCCATTTGGTCTTTCTCTCTCTATTGATAGCCTTTAAAAGGCCACAGACGTTGGGACAATATTGATGCCAAGCTTGGCGCCCTCCAGGAAGTTCACTGCCTTGCTGCTAAGAAGCTCTTTTTTTATTGGCGCTATAATCCCTGGTGCCATTTTTTGGTGGAGGAGTTAGGATTTGAACTTTATGGGTTCGAGATTATACTTCTTTTAAGTTATTGGTGTTTACCTTGAAAATGATAATTACAATTATACTTGATTATGTGGTTCTAAAAATATGTGATCTATTTTAATACCAGTAGTTTAGGCAGTATGTCACGCCCCAAAACCAAGGGACGAGACCAGCGCCTAACCGGATGATCCCGGTCAAGCGGACCTAGATTGCCTTTCCTACCCAACGCGTTACCCTGTGTTTATGATATACAATATTCCATATGAAATAGCAAATTAAATCAAAGCATGGACTTACAAATTAAGTTCATTTATCCTTTTAATATTTTAGCATTTGATAATCCCAAAAGATACAAGCTACATGCAACATTTCCGATTCAGTCCCCGATTACGAGTAAATACAACTACTGCCCAAAATATATATATATACAACCCATATAGTGTCTACGGAGCCTCTAAGAATACTAGGAGTTTACATAGATTTTCCGGCGACAAGGCCCGGCTATACCTTTAAAGACACAACATATACAAAAGAAGATGATATAGACTACACACGGCCCCGAGAGGAAATGGGGCTCACCGGAACTGCTAAAGGATGAAGAGGAGGCACCATTATCGGCGGTCAGAACTACCTGCTATAGAACCACCTACATCCAAGTAAAAGATGTAGCGTCCCCGGCAAAAGGGACATTAGTACCATTGAATAGTACTAGTATGTAAGAACAAGCTTCATTCTAAGTAGAATCAAATAGTACACAAATAGAGGACAGTCAGGGATACCAAACAAATACCACACAGAAATACAGAAAATCACAAATGAAGGTTTCACAGTTACTCATTTCAATTTTTCATCTGTTGCGGCGCGCAACCCGATCCCATCGTACAGTCACATCTCACCCTTATTGTTTCTCCACCCTTATTACTTCGTGTTGTAGCGTGCAACCTGATCCCACCGTACAATTTTCACCCTTATTACTTCGTGTTGCAGCGCGCAACCCGATCCCACCGTACAATCACATTTCATAGCGACAACCACCAACAATTAAATCACAAGGATCTTCATCATGAAGAACATAGTTCATATCAACCAATAACTATGTGAAATAAAGTCACAATGATCCTTACCAATCAGTAATTCATATATGGTGTCGCCACAATCATTTAACTCAATAAAATCAGTCCATATTTACTTTCATCATTTGCTACACAACTTTTAACACTTTGATACGTTCAACAATGTAATTAATAGCAACATCAACCAACAATTCAATCACAAAGATTCTCATCATCAAGGATATTCATTCGTAACAACCAAGTAACCATATGAAATCAAAGCCACAGAAATCTTTATCAAACAGTGAGTCATATACGGTATGCCATAAACATATAGCTCAATTAGTTTATCCACGTTTTCTTTCCATTATTTACTACACTACATTTAGCACTTAGATACATTCAACAATTGGATTCGTTATCATTTCTTTCGTTTGGTAGTACATCCTTGCATACCGATGTATTCAACAGTTAACGAGCTTTGCACATGATAGAGTAAGCACAAGGAATCACCCTTTTCACAATCTCATATAGCATGGCGGCATGGCACTCAACTAGGACAATCAGAGAATAGAATCTTACGTCCCAACACATTAGAACAATCAATTCACATATACTCAAGCAAGAAACTCATACCAAATGCTCGGACACCAGCAAGGTGACTCTACAAAGATTAAAGTTAGCCATACATACCTCGAGTCAGAATTTCCCTTTGATATCTATTCTCAAACCACCGGACCTTCTATCGCCTTCCATATAATTTACAAGATGACATGTTAAAACTTAGAATTAGGAATCATGAACTCATTTGGGCATTTTATCAAACACTATGTGATCCCTTAGATTAATAAACCCTTTTTGGTGAAAGATTACTCTAACTTACTTCCCTTTACTAGGTTATGGTAAGTTAATCACATGCATGGACTATTTCTAACCCCACATTACTTTGTTTATCTCATAATCTCACATACAAAATATTAGAAGTAGGAATTACCCAAAAGATAGTGAGCTAGAGATTAGCAAGCTTGATTCTTGAGGATTTGTGCAATGATGATTAGGAGGCTAGGTTCCCTCTTTCTCTCTCTAAAATGCTCTCACCTCTCTCTAGATTTAGTGTAAAAATAGTCCCAAATGAATTCCCAAATCTTATTTATCAAAGTGGGTTCGGATATGAAAAATTCCAAAAATGACCCCTGAAGTCAATTATGCTATAGCATAATCGACAGCATAATCAACTATGATATAGCATAATCAACATGTGGGCAGCATTCTTGCAGCATAATCATTATGCTATAGCATAATCGATAGCATAATCAACATGTGACAGCATATTGGTTTTTCCCGATTCTACCCCATTATGCGACACAAATGTGGTCTGCATAGTCGTTTCGCGATCGCAAAAATGGTGGCAAATCCAGCCTTTGGTAATTTGATCATAATTTTGTATAAGAATGTCCAAATAACGAACGGTTTGAAGCGTTGGAAACTAGACTCGAATAAATTTAATTTTATAGGTTATTCATCACATAATATCTTATATATCATTAGATATGCTCGTTCAAATTGTGGACTGGTGCAAATACCTTTGTAATTTTAGCCTGTTATGAAATTTTCCCATTTGGCTTAGACTTAGGCTTTCCCTTGGACCTCACATAACTTATTATATGACTCATACACTTATTCACCACATCCAATTCATTTAAATCATATTTAAAGCAGATATAATATTTAATTAGTCTACCTGGCACCCCGAAATCCTATATTGCTTAGCAAAATTTTCCGGGGCCTTACACACTAGATGCTGAGTATGAAGCGAGAAAAATAAAATAAGATCGAAAAGAACTAGATTATGCAAACCAGGTATCGAAGAGGCCAGTCTCGAGGGTGGTCGGGTAGGCCTCGAGGTCGAGCTTGAGAAGCTTGATTAAGGGATATCGATAACAATGAAACAGTGTTGGAGGCCTTAAGAATGTCCTATTTATGATCAATAACAAGTAATAAATGGAGAATAATTCAAGAACACAATAAATGAGAAACAATAATTCAATGAAGCTATTGTAGAGAGTGTTTTTATTAGAGAGCAGAGTATGTTCTTGTTCTTGTATTGAATATCATATCCCTTACAAAGTGACAAGGTTCCCCTTTATATATAAGGTGGAATACCATCATAGTATATGCATAATTAATGTAAACAGATATGGCTGGTACAACCATTTAATGTCACGGTACGGGCTTGTACTATCTTGTGTACTTTGTCATCCTTAATCACGTGCCTTTTGCGGATTTCCCGTCTTTCATGTCGACCCTTGATTTGTATTGCCTCGAGGTTGAGGACCCTTGATGTTCCCCTCTATGTCGAGCTCGGTCCTTCGAACCTTCATTTTCATCAAAGTGGCCGTGAAATCGGGCTCTCCGATTTTAGCCGTATACAGATAGTCTCCGCATTTCTTAAAATGAAGAGATAAGAAATGGTTTCGACCTTTCGCCCCTTCGACACTCCTATTATGGCGTCAGTCCCTTTAGAGCATTAAATGATGTGATATGAAAATTTGTGCAGAGGTCGTTGTCAACACAATTCTCAAGAAGCGCATGAACCGTCATAGGTTCGACTTTCCCGCTTCAAGCTTGCCCAAAGGGCCCTTATAAATACTACAATCACTTGCCTTTTCATAATTTTGCATCTTCTTCTTCAAACCTTCAGATTTCAACTAAGTGTTCTCTTTTCTTATCGTCTACCTACTCACGTTTTCCTATTTTCTCACTTCAAAACTCGATAAATATCATGGCAAAGACCCAAAATGGTTCCACAAAAGAAGGGGGTTTCTTCTACATCACGCCCGTATAAGGGAAAATCAAAAACCCCTCCTACCATCAAACAATGCATTCTTGGCCTTTTCGACACCATTTCTAACTTTACAATAGAAAAAACCCCTACTACACCGGGCCCATATGAGCCCATGTCCCGATACAGAAGTGTAATATCAGATATTGAGAGGGTAAAACTTGACTGCTACTAGGGGGAGGCAGCCCGAGTAGAGATCCCTACGGCCGACAAAAACATAGTCATGCACAAGGCTGGCTTTCTCAGTGTATATACATATCCCTTCACCTTAGGCCCCGTCGATTCTTCTTCTCTACCGGTTGACCCGGTAATTCTTCATTTTTGCAACCAATACCAAGTGACACTCGATCAGATCTATCCTTCTTTTTGGAGGATTGTATATATGTTTCGTCATATTACCAACATGGCCGATGGAATGACCTTTAACCTTGACCATTTGATCAGATAATATATCCCTCGACTCTTTAGTGGGGGACTTATTAAATTACACCGTCGATCCACCAAGGCGTTCCTCGCCTTCATTGACGAGGATAGGGATCTGGGATGGATGAGCCAATTCGTCAGAATTAGAACCTCAGACATCATCCATGTTGATAGAATACCATTTTCAGAGGAGTGGAATATGAAACATAAGTACCTTTGAATCGAGCATGCTTTCGTTGTCTCTTTATCTTTCGACTGATTTTCTTTTAATTGTGCAGTCACCGTTTGGTTTCCCGGTGCGGTTCAAGACCTTCGGGGATGGATCAAATGTTTAGACTTCGCAATCCCATACAACAAACGCGTATGGCGTGAGCTGGCCAAAACACAATGGCAGGCCAAGAACTGTGGTATGTTCTTCTTGCTACTTCTTTTACATTCTTTGTGAGAATTTTTTATGATAATACTTTTTGACATAATATACTTTTGCAGGCCTTTGTGAGGGAATGTTGATGATGCCACCCCCACCTAGTGAGGAAGAGGCTCCGAAGGCCACCAAATATAAGAAAAGGAAGAAAGAAGCCTCGGCGGGGTCCCCAAAATCAAAAAGGCCAAAGACTCGGAGGCTTAAGACCGATGCCACGAACTTGTCTTCGACAACCGCTGAGAGCCTGCGGGCCGAGAAGGAGAGAGACGATACCTTCCCTTTGGTACAAAGGGCAGAGAGAAGTGTTGAGGCTTCGAGGGATGTTGAGCGGTCGCTGCTGAGCTTGAGGTGGCTGATGCGGACCTGCCGTTTGTAGAGGATATCCTCGAGGAGGTTTTGGGTGCAGTCCCCAATACGCTCATCGGACATGGCACAGTCCGTGTTGAGGAGCTCGAGGGGCTCGCTACTGGAGCTTTACGAGGTAGAGAAGAAGCCTCGATGGAGGCCTACATCGCTGGTGGACTTCATTCGGGCCCATCATTCTCCCCAGGGGAGATACGTGACGCTTAAGTTAGGGGTGTTCCCGGTCCAGAGACCTCTCGTGGAGAGGATGACGCATTCAGAGACTATTTCGAGGGGGTAGACGAGGAAACCAATGTTGATGCCCCAGTTTCCCTCGAGGAAGCCGAGAGGCTCCAAAAGCAGGTGACATTTGAGAACAATATACTTATTCTCTAATCTTCTATTCTGGTTTTCTGACTTCCCTTCTCTGTGTTGCAGGTCAAGAAGCTATATGACCAGGCCTTCTCCAAGTTGCAAGATGAGTTGACTCATCTTGGAGAGGAGCTTGAGAAGCTTATGGTGGAGTCGGTCGAGCTCGAGGCTTTGTGCGCTCGAAGGGAGGAGGAACTGATCGACCTTCGGGCAAGCTTGGAGAGAGTTCTTCGGGAGAAGGCCGATTTCTCCGAGCAGGTATGTTAATACACATATTCTCAACTTTTAGTTATAATTCTTGGTACTGATTGTCTTACTTTTTGCTTCTCAAATTACGTAGAAGGACCCCCTGGTGGAGCGGCTTCGAGAGGAGGTTGCGGCCAAGGACGCCGAAGTCATGGAGTTGGCCCGACTGAATGATGTCGCGGCTTCTGAGAAGCATATGCTTCGGGAGAAGTTATCCTCGGCCCAAGATCTTCTCCGAGATGCTTAGGAGGAGGCTGTTGCACTATCTGCGGATAAGGCCGAGGCCATCAAATATGTCTCCTCGTACAAGAGGTATGCCGCTGCTGCAAATGACCGGGAAAGGGAGATATATGAGAAGGTCGAGCTGAACCTGACTCAGGCAGTTGCCTATGCTCGTGCACAAGCCAAGAGGCAAGACCTCGATGAAGTGAGCGCCAAAGGTGTCGATCTCTCTGCCGAGATCGAAGAGGCCAGGGCCCTAGAGGAGGAATTGGCAGTGCCGAGTACATCGGACGAGGGATCTGAAAGCGGCTCGGATAGCGGCGGAGTTATAGAGTAGTTTTTCCTCCTTTGTTGCTCTTTCCTTTCTTTTGTATATGGGACCCTTCGGGGGAACTTTTGTAAAGAACACTTTTGTAAATATATTTTTTGGAAATAGAACATCTTTTGTCATATTTTTCATAAACTTAGTTTCATAACCTTTTCCCCACAATATGACTTTTATGCTTCGATTCTTCGCTTCCTCGGGACTCGTACTTGCAATAGGAGATCCCCTCGAGACCGGGAACCTTCTCGAGGCTAGGTCGGCATGCGAGCTATGATTCCTCGAACCCCTTATGACGGTATCATTCATGTGACGTGATCGTGAAGTGACCAAGGTGGACCCACCGGTACATTTCCCCAAATGCTATGAGGACTTGTCAGAAATTGAATGGTCTTTAAAGCAGTTGGTTGGACACCTTTCGTTCTATAAATATGCTTTCTTCTCCTTCATTATAACTCTTGCACATTTGCAAAAACCTCAGCTTTTCTTTCAACTTTCTCACTCCTTTTCCATCTTTGCGAAAATGGGTTCCGCTCCTTCCTTTTTACCTCTTCTTTGAGTAGCTATGGCTGCCGTGCCCGAATCTGTTCACCAAGAGGAGGGAAATTCTTCCTCTACCCCTAGTACTGCTTTGCTCCAAAAAAGGACTTTGTAGTAGAGAAACTCTACGATGCCCCGGGTCATCGAGAGCATGCTTCGAGGTTCATTCGATTAATAGAAGAAAACCACCTCGAGGCCGTGAGGAGAGACTGCGGCTGGGGGGGAAATCTGGTACTGCAGATACCCTTCTAGAAGAAAACATCACGACTTATGTAGAGGGATTCTTGATCGTGTATGCGCACCCGTTTACATTAGGCCCCCTCGACCGACTTGTGCTCGAGTTATGTAAAAGGTACCGAGTCACCCTGGCACAGATTCATCCGTCATTTTGGCGGATAGTGCTGATGATGAAGTATTTTCACTGAAAAAGCTGATCTTAAATTTACCCTCAGCCATCTCATTAGGTTATATCGACCTCAGCATTGTCGAGGCCTGATTGCGTCACGGCGTCGGTCCACGAGGTCTTTTATTACCGACGATGATGAGGACCGAAACGGGGGATTGATGAGTTAGTTTATTCGGGTGTGGACCGTCGACATCATTCCAGCGGAGTTCCTGCCTTTTCCCAAAAAATGAAACTTCAAACATAAGCACCATGTCATGCCTAATGTCTTTTGTTCTTATCAACTTATAAGAGTATTTCTTTTTCTCTTTTTCAGCGGCCCTATGGATGCCCCGGGAGGTCCTGATCTTGCGGACTGGACTCGAAAGTTGGCAGCTTCCTCAACATATGACGAGTGCAAGTGGCGTGATCTCTCGAAGGGTATACAGGAAGAAAATAACCATGGTATGAGTCGTGTGGTATCCCTTTTGATGAACGTTTCCTTTTGTGTGTACTAACTCTGATACCACAGGTGTTGGTGGGTTTTTCGAAATGTGGTCGTGCCTCTTCGAAGAGAGGGAAGGCCCGAGGGAGGACAATAATCGAAAAAGATCCTTTATAGATAAGGACATTCTCGATGAGGCGGGGCATTCTCGGAGGCATAAAGGAGATGCCGCTGCTGAAGAGAGCTTTATATACGTCGGCCATTTAGCGGACTTCGGCTCCCCTTGTGAGGATGATTCTTTGTCTACGGCTCGGGCCGGGGGCCCTTCCGAGGTTGCCGGTTCTGCCAGGCCTGGGACCTCTAATTTCAAATAAGAGGTTCCCTGAGAGAGAAAGAGCAAGAGTCCTCCACCATCTTCTGCTTCTGCGCTCGAAGGTACTTCGACAGATTCTTGGGACCAGGGGCCGCCTGGACCAATTGAGGTTTCGAGTAGGCGCACCCCTATTGAGAGCGGTTCAACTGGAGCCAAGCAGGTAGATGCATGTTCAACCTTTAAGGAGGCCCAGCGGCTCTATTCTGAGGTGTGTTCCGATCGGCCTTGCTGGCTTTTTAGCTATAAATCTTCATTCTTTGAACTGAAGTTTTTCTTTTGCAGATTTTTAACAAACTCAAGGCCGAGCTGCTTCGTGGTGAGGCCCGATTGCGGGAAGCTTTGGGTAATAAAAGATCTCTCAAGCTTCTTTGCAATGAGAAGACAAAAGAGTTGATACATCTTCGGGTAGAGATGTATCGGAGCCGGATTTGTGAAGGCAAACTCGAGCGTCAGGTAATCCTTACCCTGAAAGGGTATGTGCCTCCTTTCTCGCTTTTGGGAACGTGCTTCAGTTGCAGGATAAAACAGAAGCATTGGAGCGCCTTTGGGGCAAGGTCGGGCAAGTTAGGTCCGAACGACAAGCGTTGAAAGCGCAGGTAGGCGTGCATGTTGCGGCCCAAAGGAATTCTTTGTCCAAGGTTGCAGCCCTCGAGATACAACTTTGCAATTCCCAGGAAGAGCTCAATTCAGTCGAGCAGGATTTTCAAGCACGAGGATGATCTTCTAAATACGAAGGCAGAGGTTGTGGACGCTCGGGCCGAAGCTGAGGTAGCTCGAGTGAAGGCCGATAAGAAGGTGGTCGTTTACTTGAAAGACGTTGCCGATGCACGGGCTGAGCTGAGAGGGGATTTCAACGGAGAGAGGAGGGGCAATGAGTATGCTCGATGCAAGTCTCTAAGGGAGACCCTCAAGGAGATACATGCTAGGGTCTTTGACCTCTCGGAAGAGATAAAGCAGGTCGAGGCGGACGAGATCAATGCCAAGTTTTTCCTTTCGTCTTGAGTTGATGCTGATACTTCAAGGCCTCCGTGGGAGCTGGTCCGAGGGGCCTTAGAAGGAGCTGGTCCTGAGAGTAGACTAGATTTTCTGTTTTGTTGTTTGCGTAAGACTCCTGCGGGAGCGTTGTCAATATGTATTTGTAATACACACACACACACATATATATTTCATATATATATATATATATATATATATATGTGTGTGTGTGTGTGTGTGTGTGNATATATATATATATATATATATATATATATATATGAAATATTCTTTGATTTGATTTGCTTGTTGGTAGTTAGCCCGACGAATTGGACTTTGAGATGAAACCCTTGGGGTTATAAATTAGCCCTGAGGCTCTTTAAGCTGGCGACTCGGGCTCTTATGCTTTAGGTCGGTATGACCTTCGTTGTAGCTGGCGACTTGAGCCCTTACGCTTTTTTATCCCTGAGGCGCTTTAGTTAATCGTATCGGGCTTAGTCTCCGAGTCGGGTTTTGACTCGAGCTCAACGGCCCTCAATTTTTTAATTCGGCCCTGAGGCGCTTTGTGTCGGTATGACTTATAGCTGGCAGCTTGGGCTCTTACACGTAAGGTCGATACGACTAGATGGCGACTCGGGCTCTTACGCTTTAGGTCGGTACAACCTTTAATGTAGCGGGCGACTTGGGATCTTACGCTTTTTTGGCCCTGAGGCACTTCAGTTAACCGTATCGGGTTTAGTCTCCGAGTGAGGTTTTGACTCAAGCTCAACGGCCCTCAGTTTTTAAAATTGGCTCTGAGGTGCTTTGTGTCGGTATGACCTGTAGCTGGCGGCTTGGGCTCTTACGCGTAAAGTCGATACGACTTCTGATGTAGCGGGCGACTCGGGCTCTTACGCTTTTTTGGCCCTGAGGCGCTTTAGTTAACCGTATCGGGCTTAGTCTCTGAGTCAGATTCCGACTCGAGCTCAACGGCCCTTAGGTTTTCAAATTGGCCCTGAGGCGTTTTGTGTCGGTATGACCTGTAGCTAGCGACTTGGTCTCTTACGCGTAAGGTCAATACGACTAGCTGGCGACTTGGGCTCTTACACTTTAGGTTAGTACAACCTTTAATGTAGCGGGCGACTTGGGATCTTACGCTTTAGGTTGGCACAACCCTTAACCGGTTCTTTTCAAAGTTTTTCAAAGTAATTAGAGGCCTCTGATTTTATGGCAACAGTCGGACGTCTCCGAATTATTAGTTTGGCCGGAGCCTTATGACAGTGGTCATTGTGTTCGGCTGTAGCCCTTTAGTCCCCGAGTGAGATAGCCATGGCGTCTATATCGAGGGTATGCCTTTTGGGTCTTACAAGTTCGATATATAGCCTTGACTTTGATATGGGGTTTATGCTTGTTTTAAGTTCTTACAAATTTGTACATGCCTTGCTTGAGTTCTTACAATTTTTATGTTGCCTCATGGAGGGCTTACGAGTTCGAAGTTTCTGATTCTAGGGTCTTACATCTTCGAGTTAGATAGCTTGATGAGCCGACAGTCGGGGGAAGTCCCCGAGTCGGAATTGATGTTTCCTCGATGAGGGCTTATGATCTCGACATTACCTGCCCTGAGGTCTTACGGCTTCGAGTTTTTAGCGACTCGGTGGAGTGACTTTCGAGGGAAGTTCCCGAGTGCTTGAATAATTTTTGGCCCTGGGGCTGTCTCTTGTAAAAATGGCAAGCTTCTTTGATGTGCGAAATGTTTTGATGATAGAAGGTACTTCTTTGATTACTTGGTACAAGTACATATGTTTTTTCCATCGAGGGTTCGATTATTCTATACGGACACGGTTCATTCGATCGTTTGGTCTGATACATTATTCTCCTGTCGAGACCCTCTTTGGCATATTTCAGTGATCTCCTGGGGGATGCCCCTCAGTATTTGAGATTGATCGAAGAGAAGACTTGAATACTTGTGAGTTCTCCTTAGGTAGCATATGAATGTTGCCTCGTTAAAAACCTCGTCGGTAAAAGCCTTATGGGATAAAATCCGACGTGAGGGAAAAAGAGTGCAGCGCATACTTTAAAACCTAAGGCCTTCGAGCTGGGGGTGCTTTGACTCCTTTCAATCAAACACCTGCACTCAAGTTAGCATAAAGTGTGAAAGAAAAGGGATAGGGTTGTACCTTAGCTGCGATGGCACTCGAGCATTGATACGCTTTGGTTATCAGTTCTGAGGACGCGGCACGGTCATTTGTTTGTTCCTACAAGGATGTAGTTTGTGATTTTTACTTGGATGTTTGCTTGTTTTTTGGCTCCATCGATGTAGAAGGTGTCGGTGCTACATCGTGCACTGTGAACATTTCTTTTGATTTGTGCTACTCTCCGTATATTATTTTTACTCCATCCTTCGTAGGGAATTTCATCATTTGGTGAAGGGTTGACGGTACCGCCCTCATATTGTGGATCCATGGCCTTCCAAGCAATGCGTTGTACCTTATGTCACCTTCGATGACATGAAACTTGGTATCCTGAATTGTTCCGGCCACGTTGACCGAGAGGGTGATTTCCTCTTTCGTTGTTTCGCTTGCCATGTTGAACCCATTGAGGACTCGAGAGGCGGGTATGATCTGGTCGAGCAACCCGAGTTGCTCTACCACCCTCGACCAAATTATGTTGGCCGAGCTACCTGGATCCATGAGCACACATTTAATTTGAAATTTATTGAAAAGAAAAGAAATTACCAGTGCGTCATTGTGAGGTTGAGACAAGGTCTCAATGTCCTCTTCGCTGAATGAAAAGGCGTCTTCAGGTATGTAGCTCCGAGTTTGCTTTTCCCTGTGACGGATATTTTTGTTTGCTTAAAAATGGGTCCCTGAGGGACGTCGACTCCAACAATAATCATGTGAATGACGTGTGTTGGTTCTTCTATTTCATTTTTCTTGTTTTCCTCTCTTTCTCGAAATTGATTTTTAGCTCGGTCATTGAGGAATTCTCGAAGGTACCCTTTGCTGATTAGTCTGTCCACCTCTTCTCGAAGCTATCTGCAATCTTCAGTCCTATGATCGTGGGTATCGTGATTTTAACATATCAAGTTGGGGTTCCTTTGTGAGGGATCTAATAGCACGGGTCTCGTCCATCATGTGTCCCTGATCTTGCTAATGGTCGATACGATGTCTGAAACATCGATGTTGAAGTTGTACTCAGATAGCCGAGGTGCGTGCCTCTACCGGCTCTGCATGCCTGTCGAACCCTTCTTTGCTCACGAGTCCCCGCGGATTCTGTCCTCAGTCCATCCTTTGGTCATTTCGAGGTACGTTACGTCTTGGGATATTTCTCTGATTTTCTACGTACGGTTGATACCTTTCTTTGTTTGACCTTGGCTCTATTTCTGGAAGCCTCGATTCCTTTGCTAAGACTCTGCTAGGATACACCGAGCCCGAGGGGGCTTCCAATTGGTCTTCCTCGACCCTGATCTTTGACTGGTACCTGTTGTGCACATCTGCCCAAACTATAGCGGGGTACTCGATCAAATTATGCTTCAGCTGTTTCGATGCTATTGAGCTTCTCTCATTCAAGCCTTGAGTGAAGTCTTGTAACACCCAATTGTCGAATACCGGTGGTAATTCCATTCGTTCCAATTGAAAGCGGGACACGAACTCCCTTAACATCTCACTCTCTCTTTTCTTGATTTTGAAAACGTAAGACTTTCTTGTAGCGACCTTTATGGAACCAGCATGTGCTTTCACAAAGGAGTCTACCATCATGGCAAATGAATCTATCGAGTTCGGGGGAAAGTTATGATACCACATCGTGGACCCTTTAGATAGTGTTTCTCCGAATTTTTTCAATAGAACGGATTCAATCTCTTCGTCCTTCAGGTTGTTCCCTTTCACAGCACAAGTGTAGGTAGTGATGTGCTCATTGGGGTCCGAAATTCCATTGTACTTCGGGAGATCGGGCATTCTTAATTTCTTCGGGATAGACATCGAAGCTGCACTTGACGGAAATGGCTTTTGCACGAATTTTTTTGAATCTACACCCTTCAGAACCGGGGGTGCGCCTGGGATCTTATCGACCCTCGAGTTGTAGGTCTCCATTTTTTTGTCGTTAGCTTCTATCTTCTTTTCGCCTGATTTAATCCTCTTTGCGAGGTCTTCAAGCATTTTCATAATGGCGGGGGCGGCTACTGACCCGTTATTGCTCGATCTTTCCGGTGCATGTTCAACTCGAGGAGCCGTTTCTGGTGGTTCTGTGCTCGGGGTTCTCTGATGGCTTTGTAGCTAAGCAATAGCCACCTATTATGCCTGCAACATTTCAAAAAAAACATGAAGGCTAACTTCCCTTTCCCTTTGAGCAGGGGTTCCCTGTGCTTCACGCTGGTCTCCTTCACGAACTCTTCCGTATGTATGAGAGCTGACATCGACATGTTGGGCGTTGCGTGAGCCTTCATCGATAGGAATTTGCACCGGTGCCCCTTCAGGGTTTTGCGGTGGCACACCGGCACCTGAAGCAGCTGCGCCATTCTCTCTGCGGTCCTCAGGACCGTTGCTTTCATGCGCGTTTACTGAGTTAGACATTTTCTAACCTAAAATTGAAGATTCTTGGGTAATAAAAAGTGTGAAGAATAACTTGTGTTTTTAGAAAACCAGCAGTAATACAATCACTATTATTTTTAGCCCCACGGTGGGCGCCAAACTTAATACCTTGAAAATGGTAATTACAATTATACTTGATTATGTGGTTCTAAAAATATGTGATCTATTTTAATACCGATTGTTTAGGCAGTAGATGCTGAGTATGAAGTGAGAAAAATGAAATAAGAGCGAAAAGAACTAGATTACGCAAACCAGGTATCGAAGAGGCCAGTCTCGAAGGTGGTCGGGTCGGCCTCGAGGTCGAGCTTGAGAAGCTTGATTATGGGATATTGATAACAATGAAACAGTGTTGGAGGCCTTAAGAATGTCCTATTTATGATCAATAACAAGTAATAAATGGAGAATAATTCAAGAACACAATAAATGAGAAATAATAATTTAATGAAGCTATTATAAAGAGTGTTTTTATTAGAGAGCGCAGGATGTTCTTGTTCTTGTATTGAATATCATATCTCTTACAAAGTGACAAGGTCCTTTTATATATGAGGGAGAATCCCAACATAGTACATGCGTAATTAATGTAAAGAGATATGGCCGGTACAACCATTTAATTTCAAGGTACGAGCTTGTACTATCTTGTGTACTTTGTTAGCCTTAACCACGTGCCCTTTGTGGATTTCTCGCCTTTTCATGTCGACCCTTGATTTGTACTGCCTCGAGGTTGAGGACCCTCGATGTGCCCCTCGATACCGAGCTCGGGCCTTCGAACCTTCATTTTCATTGAAGTGGCTGTGAAATCGGGCTCTCCGATTTTAGTCATATACAGTTGGGTTCTAAATTAATGTTTTGTACATATTTATTGAATTTCTTAATATAAATACAGGGTTTGAATAAAAGTTAGTGGGTTCGATCGAACCAGTAAACAACATTGTGACTCAGCCCTGCCTATAATCATTAGTCCAATTTCATTGAGTATCTAACTAATCCAATCATTACACGTAAGTCCCAGCATGTAGACCTTTGTAGTTTAATACTTTTTCATAATGACTTTCTTTACTTAATGTAACACACTGTTTCCACTTCCTTTTTGGCTAGTCAACTGAAAGCTTTTTTTCTCTCTAATATTTCCAAAGCTTCACAAGTTAATTCATTTGGGCCATTCAAATTGATTTACTTATTTCATACAGTTCCAATAACTTATCGTTGATAAAATAATTACTCCAAGGTATTCTGTTAACTCTGGTTCATTCAAGAAATTCAAACAATTATCCCCTTGGGTTATAATGAGTTCCAGCTATACCAATACTAGTTACAAGTTATCCTATAACTTTGTTATACTCCTGCAGACCGTGGCTCAGTTTGATTAATTGTATTTATGTTCGAATTAGCCCCAATTAGTTATTAAAATTCACGGGACTTTACACTATGAATGTCAAAAAATTTTATAACGGACTGTATATTTAAAATTGCAGAATATTTTTCATTGAATGCTATCGGATGACAGACATTCGTTTGTTTTCATGCAATATTCCCTTCGGGGCTTCCCGGTGCCAACCGAAGCTGCTGTTCGTGGTCTTGATTTCCACCTGTCTCGCTTTCCCTCTGTCTCGGGTTGCACATGTCGCTCCATTATACGAGTATTTAATGTAGATTGATTTTATCCTATACGGTAACCATGATACATTTTCACGTTCTAAAAACCTGCTCTTATTTTTAATATTTACTAATTTTTCTGCACGTGCGTTGTACGTGGAAGCTGAATCATGTACTAAATTTGTAAAATAAATATTAATATTAAAATAAAAGTTTTGAAGGAACGCGATAATCTAAACACATTAGATAGCGTGAAAAACTTAAAACGAGAACTTACTTGTTCTTCGTGAAGCGGAAGCGAAAACAGACGAACCGCGGCTGGAATTACTGGTCGGTGGTTGATCACACCCAACTCTAGTCCTAAAAAGGATAAGTGGTAGCTGCAAATATAATCCGGTCTAAAAGTCCGGAGTAGAATCTCACAGAGAATTAAGGTTTCGCTATATTTGTTCAATATTGCTAAGAAACACAAGTCCATAAAATTTCCTAATTATAGAGATTATAATATTTATTTCTAACTAATTAACTAACAACTATTATAAATCAGTAAAATTATCAACTAACAAGGATGAAATTTGGGACAGAACTAAAGAGGTCTAGAGTTATGATTTCCCCAAATGTTAGAATCCTTCCCTCTATGTTCATTACAATTTCACCTATGTATTCTCTACTGATCTTGAGCACTTTAGGTGCCGTAATTCTCTCTCGAGCAACTACAACAATTTACTAGACATATTCTTTCGAACTACGCTAGTTGGCTTTATCTAACCGTTTGTTATGGCCACATCAAGGCTTTGTTATTTCTAAACCTACCTTTAAACTCGATGTATTGATTTCTCACATACGTTAGGAGTGACATTGTTCAACAACCACCTAAATATGTATCCTTTCTCAAGCAACACATAATAAATAGGCAAAGTCAATCGTTGGCCATTCAATCAACTGAAATAAGCACGTAATTGAACAAATAGACAAATTCAAAAGTTAAATGATATTAAAACATAACAAGAATTCATTCTCCAAGAGGTTCCATCAAAACCCTAGATAACAAATTAGTTGCTCATAATAGTATATAAAACTACAATACAAAAAGTCATAACCGACAATGAAAAAAGGAAGAGGAAGCAAAAACTCGTAGAAGAATTCCCCGCCTTGCTCTTATTGTGTCTCTGCCTCCTTATGCCGAATCTCTGTCTTAAATCTGTCCAATCCCTCAAAAATAACGTTCTCCCATGTATATATACCAAATAGGGTCGGGTCCAAATAATTATACCTTCTCCTAAGCAAAAAAATACAAGTTTCCAGGCATGGAAGCTCGCGGTCGCGGCACGGGCGTGGTCATTTACCAACATTCTGTCTAAGTCCGCGTCAGGTCCGCGATCGCAGTTTCGACTGCATTTTTAACCCTTTTCCTTTTGGAATTTGAAAAAACGTAAAATATGAAACTTATAGTACTTTGAGTTAGATTTCCAACCATATATTAGTCAGCCAAAATGGAGTTAGGAGAAAAACGTTATGTCCATTTTACTAGACAGTGCGCAATATGCCTACTCGAGTCTTCGTTTGTTCTTAACTATCAAATTTGATCCTTGAACACGATCCTAGCTTAATTCCTTTGGCTTTTACTTAGACTTCAAATCTACAAATCACTTGAATTCATTTTATAACATCTACATAGCTCGGAATCACTCCTACAAGGCATAAAACACACAATTCGTGCAAAACACTAGCGATTAAAGCTCAAACTCAATTAAAGTGCAGTAAATTAGAGTGTAATAAGCGACTAAAATACGTAATTATAGCCTATAATCAACACCCGACACTTAAATTACTCGTCCTCGAGTAATCAAACTACACTTTATATAGACACGACCTTTTTTTTAAACAATTCTCCTAACTCATCACACTAAGAATATTTAAAATAGACTAAGCACAAAAGCGTAACATCTTCACCTCATGATTTGACTCACAAGTACCACGCATTATTCACAACTCACCCACTTACTCTAACATATAGGTCTTCATGATTCAAGTTCCCTCACACAACAAAAGAGAGTAGTTCCACACAATAAAATTTAGAACACTTAGGAACTCAAGATAGAAAGAATTCACTCACTCTCAGAAATAACATTCATAAGACACAAAAGATGCACCATAGACTTGCCCGTAGTGTACTACTCTACTAATCGAGCTTATTCAGTCTAGGATCAAGTATGATTTTATTTGGTTGTAATGTAGGCTGCAGGACGGGTAGGATACATTTAGATATAAGAGTGACTACACCTCCTAAGCACTTTAATACATATACTTTAACATTCAAACTATATACTTATGTCAAACCAAACTCCGCCTTTACATAAATATATTTTACCCCATACTTCTTTAAGCACAAGCACAATTACTTCAAGAGACACCGCTGATCAAGGAATTGTTTTTCACAACAATACAACTTTTTTTTTCCTTTTCTTTATTTTTTTTTATTTATTTAAGTGGCTCTTACATTTTCAAAACAATGCACCTTTCTCCTTATTTCATTAGTTCCACTCAAAAGCCAAACCAACCACCCCACACTTTAACTTTTACACAGTTCATAACACTTCAAGTGCTCATGAGAGGTTGGAAGGTTCAAATAGATGGTTAATTCAAATAAATGGGTAAGGCTTATAATGTGGTTGCCAAAGAAACAGGATTACAGGCTCAAAGCGGTTAACTACGATACCCAACAATTAGGCTGGTAAAATATACATATCTGGCTCAACAAAGAAACGTCTATATCACTTCCAAGACTGAACAAAACTACTATTTTGCTTTGCAAACACACATGGAAAGTTCTAGGCATCAAATGCAATGCACAAAATAACACATAAATCTCACACACACATTGCACATAACTCACTCAGGATTGGATTTCATTAAGACACTCTAGTCAAAGCAGTTAAGCAAATTTAAAACATACAATTTAAGGTACTTATACAAGAGTCAAAAATTGAGTCTAAGCGTCACAACCAAAGTACTCACTATTCTCAAGTCATAAAAAAGTCAAGAGATATTGCTTCAATTCAAAACACAACACAATGGCTCCTTTTCCTAAAAAAATAAATAAAACTAACTACACCCGGTTCAAACAAAACCCTTGGAAAAGAACCACGGCACAAAGAAAAATCAAGGGGGAAGTGCTACACTACCTAAGAAAAGAAAATCTTTTTTTTTCTTTAGACTTAAATTTGATCTAAGTGAGAGCTAAGTGATATACATCTTTTAGGAGTATATAGCCTCTCGTCGAGCGCAAACCTGCAAGTAGATCATAAAGTATGCAGTACCCTAGATCATATAAATCACATTTGATATAGTCTCAAAATCTCATATATCATTATTTCTTGTATTCACAATCATAAATCATAAGTTTGACATCAATGATATTCCTCTTCTCACTATCCCCTTAACATTAGTTTGACTGCTTTTCTAGATATGCTCTGCTAAACCGAATCTGTGTACATGGTCTTGTGGAAACACACTAAGAGAGCTAACATCATACTAAGTCTCAAGTATCTTATTGGAGTCTTTGAGGGTACAAAGTCTTGAGCCATCATAAAGGCTCTGGGTCTCACACAACAATAAGTTGAGAATGGACTTATGTTAACTCAATTGGTCGACATTAGCACACATGGTATGAAACATGTGCTATAGCATTTTCTCCTTTTTTTCCCAAGGAGTATGTCTTTATCTCATAAAGAAATGATGTACAGATGATATTTAGACACCATAAGTATCTAAATTTGAGTTCCTTGATCTACAAAATCATATTTAACTCACATCTGACTCACAAAGTAGACTTGGTGAACATTTTTCACCCTAGTAACCTTATGTCATTTTTTAAGCGACATTCTAATTTTAAGCGAATAACTCTCAAATTATCCTTATGATAATTTTGCTTAAAACCATGTCTCATCTTCTCATATCACTAAGATAAGGAGGCGGTTGCTTGTGTGAGAAGGCCAATCTCTTGTCTACCCGACATACTTATCAAGAAAATAAAGAATGCACATAACATTCAACATTAAAAATATGTATGTATGTATGTATGTAAATCAACTTTATTGATAATCAAAGAACATGAGTTTTGTGAACACGGAAAATAAATAACAAAATATAGTATCTCAGAGTCTACGCAAGCCTTGGGACCTAGTGTGTCTCACAAATGCATCTCTAGACAAAGGCTTGGTCAATGGATCTGCTAATATATATTTTGTAGACACATACTTCACATTCACTACCTTGAGTCTAACCATGTCTCTCACATAATTATACTTGATATCTATATGTTTGGTTTTACAATGAAAATTTGGGTCCTTGGTGGAGGATATTGCAGCCTCACTGTCACAGTAGACTAATACTGGTTCAGTATTTTCAGTGTTATCCAACAAGTGATCCAAGAACTTTTTCAACCAAACGGCTTCTTGTGTTGTTGATGCTAGAGCCACATATTCGGCTTCCATCGTAGATAGTGATACACATGATTTTTTCTTACTTCTCCATGATATGACGCCATCACTGAGTAAGAAAACATATCCTGAGGTAGACTTCCTCTCGTCCAGATCTCCTCCATGATTAGCATCACTTTATCCAACTAATCGCAGATCCTTGCCGTCTTGATAACAAAGGGCATAATCAGCAGTTCCCTTTAGATATCTCATGATCCTCTTTACTGTTTGCCAATGTGCTAAACCTAGGTCAGTTTGATATATACTTACCAAGCTAATTGCTTGACAGATATTAGGTCTAGTGCACGCCATAGCATACATTAGACTTACGACTACTCCTATAAGGAACTCGGCTCATTCTTTCTGTCTCTTCAGGAGTCTTAAGACACATCTGACTTCCCAAGGTATGGCCTTTATTGATAGGAGTTTCAACTGGGCTACTATTTTGCATATTAAATCGTTCAAGAACTTTTCTAATGTAATTATCTTGTGAGAGATACAATAGTTTCTTTGGAAGATCTCTTGAAATCTTAACTCCAAGAATATATGCAGCTTCACCCATATCTTTCATCTCAAATTGGGATGATAACCATGAATTTATCTCGGTTATAAACTCCTTATCATTTCCAGCTATAAGTATGTCATCTACATACAATGTTAAAATCACAAGCTTTTTTTCTTGATCTCTTGGTATAAACGCAATGGTCTTCATCCATCATGGTAAAACCACTGGATACAAGAACATTTTGAAAGATATATACCACTGCCTTGAAGATTGTTTGAGGCCATAAATAGACTTCAAAAGTCTACAAACCTTTTGTTCGTGTCCATTTTCAGTGAAACACTCAGGTTGTTTCATATAGATTTCTTCATATAGTTCTCCATTGAAAAAGGCAGTCTTTATATCCATCTGATGTAATTCAAGATCCAAGCTTGCAACAATAGCTAGAACCAGGAAAACCGAGGTAAATCGTACAGCAGGAGAGAAAGTCTCTTCGTAGTCTATTCCTTTCTGTTGTACCCTTTTGCCACCAGTGAAGCCTTATATCTCTCAACTGTGCCATCAACTTTGAGCTTCATTTTGAGAACCCATTTTCTCCCAGTTGCTTTGCGTCCTTCAGGGAGGTCAACTAGTTCCCAAACTTTGTTGACTCTCATAGACTCCAATTCATCTTACATTGCTTTTGTCCATTTATCCTTAGAAGGGCATGAGAGAGCCCCTTTTAATTTTTTGGCTCCTTTTCTTCTTGTAGGAGCATCATAAATAGTTCGCCGCCTTCAATATCAAATTGTCGGAGGGGAATCTTTTTACGAGAACCACGTCTTATTTGTGATTCATCATTGTTCCCATTTAGATCAATGTTGCTCCCACTCGGATCAAGATCATTCATCCTGCTCCCACTTGGAACAAGATCTGTGACCATATCGCTCCACTTGGAACAAAATCCATTTGGTCACTTCCACTAAGTGTAGAAGGATTACTTTCATTCGCATCTGATGATGAAGGAGGTCTTTGATGAATAAACTAATTCATCATCTGCTAAAACTCTCCCACTCGAATGAAGTGATCCTTGTACTTCTTGATCCATTATCTCAAATAATGTTAGGTCTTGACCTACCTCTCCCTTCTTAGGGAACTCATCCTCTAAGAATGTGACATCTCGTGATTCAAATTTAGTTACACTCCCACTGTCTTGCTGACCTATAAACACATAAGCCTTTGAGGTTTCAGAGTATCTTATAAAGATACTTTTCTTTCCCCTCCGGCCCAATTTGCCATATTTGTGAGAGGAATCATGTGTATAGGCAGCACAATCCCAAGGTCTTAAGTCAAGTTGTCTTCCAGTCCACAACTCATATGGAGTAGTAGTAACTGATTTTGTAGGCACTCGGTTAAATAAAAAGGTAGCAGTAAGCAACGCATCACCCCAGTAACTAATTGGGAGGTTAGCTTGTGCCATCATTGACCTAACCATTTCTAGGAGCGTTCTGTTTCTTCTCTCCGCAACACCATTTTGTTGTGGAGTATTTGGGATAGTCAGCTGATGATTTATTCCCTTTTCATCACATAAATTAATAAACCGAGTTGATAAATATTCACAACCACGATAAGTTCGAAGAACTTTTATCTTCTTGTCTAATTGATTTTCCACTAAGCTCATATAGCTTTTGAAGCAACTTATTGCTTCTGATTTGTGGGAAATTAAATAGACATAACTGAAACGGGTAAAGTCATCAATAAATGTGATGAATAACTTGCTCCATGCCTAGCCCTAACATTCATAGGCCCACAGATGTCTAAATTGACTACTTGCAAAGGATATTCAGCTCTAGTCGCCTGACAAAAAGGTTTTCTTGCAGATTTTCCAGCTAGACAATTTTCACAAGTGAAAAATTCCACATGCTCAATGTTGGAAAACAAAACTTGTTTTGATAACCTTTGCATTCTTTGTTGGACAATATGACCAAGTCTAGCATGCCATATGTTTACATAACTAGCATATTTATGTGAAGAAACAAACATAGAAAAACAAGCATTATTATTAAGTGAATCGTAATCCAAATCCATAATAATTAAACCTCCGATCACATGACCAAAACCAAATAAGTTGAACCAAAAGTCAACTTGGCAGAATTGCCATGACAAAACAAGTCAAATCCTAGCTTAAGCAAAATTGAAACTGAAATAACATTCCAGCGAATTGTTGGTGCAAAGAGAACATCATGTAGTATTAGGTCTCGACCACCATGCAGGACAAACTTGCATGTACCGATCCCTTCAACAATAAATTTATTGTTGTTGCCTACATATATCCACTTTGCTCCACGTGGAACTCGCCAAAATTCAATGAAGGCACTACGTTCCCAGGCTATGTGGTCTATTACTCCTGAGTCTACAATCCACAAAGGATTAGATTCAGTTAGAAAAACAGAATTAGAAACACAAAGTTCACGAATTCGAGCATCGTGAAAAACCTTTCTAGGAGGCTCAAACCAATCTTTGGCATAGTGACCCATCTTGTCACAATTATAGCATTTCACTTTAGCAACTTTCACACGTTTGGGACGTCTGTTCTTGCCTTTTTCAGTCTTTTCTCTTTTAGCAAGCTGAATTTAAGGTGGCCCTCTCTTCTTTCCCCAGTTCCTTTCCTTTGAATCACTCTTGGTTTTGGAGGTCGTTGCTATGTGCAACTCAGCTATTGGCTTTGCAGCCTCAAGTCGTTCCTCCTCTAACTCAAGGTGTCTCCGAACATCTTCCAGAGTTGTGATTCTTTCATTATGGGTCAAATGCATTTTCATATGATCCCAAGAACTAGGTAAAGAGTGTATGACAGCTTGAATTTGTTGTTCATCAGTCAAGACATGACCAGTATCTTTCAACTCCCCGATCATATTTGTCATTTGCCTCAGATGTGTTTTCATTGAATGTTCTGGGAGTTTCTTATATGAGTAAAATTTGATCGTTAAAGATCGCAGCCTTGTAGTGGAACAGGTACCAAACCTTTTCCTCAAAGCATTCCAAAGATCCATAGCTCTTTGGTGATCCTTAAACTCCCTTAGAATGTCATCATCTAAGGTACTCAACAACGTAATGCGAGCAATGGAGTTATTTTTTTTCCAACTGTCATAGGCTTCACGCTTACGCCTATGCTGAGCAGTGTTGCCTTTCTCAAGTTCATTCATGAAACTGTTAATGGCCTCCAGAGCCTCTTGCTCCTCTAGCACATATTGTACTTTCAAGCTCTAGGTTTCATAGTTGTCACCATTGAGTTTCAACCCTTTGTTGAGCTCAGCAACAATATTTTTCGAAGCAGTAGTCATTCTTTAACAAAATAAAAAATAAAATGAGGATCATGTAAACAAATAACGCAAGGCACGATGTTCTACATACATACATATTATGACACTAAACATTAATTGAGTAAGTTAATAAACATATATATTAATTATGGAGTCGAAAGTTCACTATGTTCCCAATCATCATCCAAGAATTAAAATATTATGAAAATTAATCTATTCAATTATCTAGCTAAGTGTCTTAATCATTTTTAAGACTATATAATCATCTTCCATGATTTTATAATCCCATGCGGATCATAAGTTAACTAATAACTTATATTAGCATGCAAATAAAATTAATGTCAAACTAATTAACATTTATTACATGCTATTCAAATTCACATAAATTTTACTTTAATGTTAAACTAATTAACATATTATACATGTTAAACAAATTAACAATTATATATAATGTTAAAATAATTAACATTTCAAGAAATTGGGATAGTTAAATAATTCTAATTTTTGTTAAAAGAATATATATTCTGGAAATTAGGTCCATATGACCATTTTAATAATCTGGAATTTATTAAAAAAAATTACATAACTAAATTTAATTTTAATTTAGGCCATTAGCCCAATAATTAAATTAAATAGGACATATGAAAGTGGGCATTTAGCCTAGTGTCATAAATCTGCCATTAAAAAAAATCAATATGATTCTGGTGTAGCTGCTTTATCCCATGGAGTGCAAGTAAATTTGCAGATTCTTTCGATATCAGGTTGCTCCATGGTAACAAACAAGAGCGTTCCAGCTCTTAAAAAGTTGGGGGAGAGCTTAGTTGGTTTGAATCTCCAACGCTGCAACGCAATCAGTAGCAGCAGAGTTGAGATTCTTGTCGAAGACTTGTGGAGATGTGATATCCTCTCCTAAGACAACTGGGGGTACAAGGCAATGCATCCAAAAGGAGGATTCGGATGATGAGCATTAGTAGCTATTTATCAGCTTGGCGGGATTGAAGCGAACATGATCATGGTTTTTGTGATACCTCAGTGGCTTGGTTGTTTTCCAGGAAGCTATGACAAATAACTTTTTCCGCAAAAAAAAAATAGTTTTTTTGCTCTCGCTTCTCTCTATTTTCTCTCTCTAGAACACGTTGTGAATTAACGTGCTTCGGTCACCGGAAATGGCCAGAGGGAGGCCTGCGAAGAAGCAGAACAAGGTAGCTATAACAATTGAAGTAATTGCTAAGAGGATTGGAGTAACCACACCAGCTAATGATGAGGAAAATACAGAGGAGGTGAATGAATGGCCGGAATTGATAAGTCGAAGAACTGGATCTAATACGCCAAATTTGGAGTAATTGTGAATGGAACTACCCCGATGAGCAAGGATCTGACCAAAGAGACACCAAAATCGAACATGCATGTGCATGCATGTGGAACTCAAGTTCAAATGGGTGTTGTGGAGCAAGGTGATGGTATGAGGAAGGAGGGGAAGCAAACTGATGAGGAAGCACAGGAAAAACTGCCGGAAAATAAGACGTGAGAAAATTTAGTGGGAAACAATCGATTTGGACTGCGAGGTATGAATCTCAGATTTGTAGCTCCAATAGTTCAGAATGGGGAGAAAATTGTAGAGTTAGCAAAAACAGAAGTTGAAAAGGAAAGAGAGAAATGGAAAAATGCAATGATTTTGTATGTTGTTGGGTCAACACCTACGATTGGAACTTTGGAGAGATTTGTATCAAGTCAAAGGAATTTTGTAGCTAAACCAATGATATTCTATCATAATGAGGGGTATTTTGTGATTAAGTTCAATAATAGGGAGGATCGGGATGCTGTACTATTTTCAGGACCTCATACTATAGGGAATAAGCCTATAATCATCAAGGAATGGTCGTTTGAATTCAGTTTTAAGGATGAAATTCTAAAAAGAATTCCTCTATGGGTAGTCCTACCAAATCTACCACTGAATTGTTGGAGTGCAGATTCGTTAAGTAGAATAGGAAATGGATTGGGTGTTCCACTGTATTCAGATGAGTGTACAACAAAAATGGGCTTTATGCCAAAATCCTGATTGAAATGGATGTCACTGTACTATTACCTGAGTTTCTTAAGATTCAGGATCCAAATGGTAGAAAGTTTAACCAAAAAGTTGACTATATGTGGAAGCTAGAATACTGTGGGAAGTGTCTAATGATTGGACATTGTTGTAAAGAGGAAAAGTAGCAAGATAAAGGGAAATTGTTGAGGATAAATGCACAGAAGAAAGTATGGAGATTCAAAGAAACAACAGAAAATGAAAAAGAGGTGGTGATGGGAAAATAAGTATCAAACAATGTAATAGGAAATGAACAAATTGGGACAAATGAAGGATGGAAGGCAGTAACAGGCAAATCAGCTGCCAAACCAGTGCAAGCAGTAGGTGGGGACAGGATGAGCATAACTAATGGTTTCGACATACTCAACAAGAAAAATGAAGGGGAATATCAGGTTGCACAAGCAAGAGGTATGGAGAGAGCACAGTGCAGCAAAGAAGGAAAAACAGGAGTGGTTCAAGTCTTATTCAAACAGAGATGAAACTAGTGACATGGAATTTAAGGGGGCTGAACAAGAGTTATAAGAAAAAGGAGATAAGTAGATTTGTTAAAATAAACAAAATTAGCATAATGGCTATTTTTGAGCATAGAACAACATAAGATAGAGGGAAACTGATCATAAAGAACATTGTAAGAGGATGGAATTATGCCGCTAATTATGAAGGAAATGGGAAAGGGAGAATATGGATATTATGGGATCCAAATAAAGTGCAATTCATAGAGACATGGAAGAGTAAGCAGTTGATCCAAATAAAATGCAATTCATAAAGACATGGAAGAGTAGGCCAGATACAGTTTTATTTCACAGCTTTATATGGGCTTCCTACTGTGGAGGATAGGAAATCTATGTGGAAATAATTAGAAACTATAAAAAATGGAATTGATGGGGCCCGATTAGCTATCAGTGACTACAATGCTATAAAGGATGCAGAGGATAGAAGGAGCGACAGAATGGTACAAGATGCAGAAATAAGAGGCTTTAAGGAGTTCATGATTGATAATGACATGAATGAGCTAAAGTACATAGGGGGACAGTTTACATGGACAAATAATCATGTTTGGAGCAAGATTGATAGAGATATTGTTAATGCAGAGTGGATGAATACTATGAAACAATTAGAATTGGTTTTTATAGAACCATTTATATCTGATCATTCACCTTTAAGAATTCTGTTTTATGGTGATGAGAGGACTGGGCCAAAGTTGTACAGATTTTATAATTACATAGTTGATATGAAGGAGTTTATTAATGTGGTGGATAAAGCATGGGAGAATAAGAATAGAAGCAGAGGGATGGAAGGGATATGGTAAAAATTGAAAGCAGTTAAACATGAATTGAAGAAAATGAACACAGAGGAGTTCAAAAAGATCAATGAAACAGTGCAGCAAACAAAGAAGCAGCTACAGGAAATACAAGAAGAAATGCCTAATAGATCAAAATAGGAAGCTACTACAGAAGAAAAATGAAGTGGAGCAGGAGATAGTGGATTTCTACAATAAATTACTAGGAACTGCAGCAGAGCAGATCTCAGGAATAAACCCAAAAATAATGAAGGTACAATACTAGCAAGGGAGCAGCAGTTAACACTAGTAGAACCAATCACTTCAGAAGAGATATACCAGGCTTTGCAGAGTATTGATGATAATAAAGATCCAGGGTGTGATGGTCTAAATGCTTACTTCTTTAAGAAAGCATGGACTGTTACAGGGGAAGATAAGATCAACGCAGTAAAGTTGTTCTTTGAGACTGGAAAAATGCACAAGGCTATAAACTGTACTGTTGTGACTTTTATTCCAAAAGTCAAAACTCCAAGTTCAGTTAAATAATATAGACCTATATCCTAATGTACTGTGTAGTATAAGATAATATCCAAGGTGATGACAAGAAGACTACAGAGGGTTATGGATCAGTTTATTGATACAAGTCAGGCAGCCTTTGTCCCAGGAAGAGTTATATCAGATAACATCATATTAAGCCATGAGTTAGTGAAAAGGTATAGAAGGAAGGGGATTACACCAAGATGTACACCAAGATGCAAAAAGCATATGATTCCTTAGAATGGAGTTTCCTAAAGCAGGTGCTGCTAGCTATGGATTTTCCTTTAAGGTTTGTGGAGTAGATAATGGAGTGCATAACCACTGTGTCCTATTCTATTCTAATCAATGGAAGTCCTACTTGTCCTTTTCCAGCCATGAAAGGACTGAGGCAAGGGTATCCATTGTCCCCTTACCTGTTTGTGCTAGCTATGGACTACCTCAGTAGGCTACTTAGAACATTGAGGCATCAGCCTGATTTCAATTATCACTCTCGATGTGAAAGATTAAAAATAATTCAGCTGGGTTTTACTGATGACTTATACTATTTTGTAGAGGGAATGAAACATCAATCTATATGTTATATGATTGTTTTAAGGAGTTCACAAGAGTGTCAGGTTTGAATGCCAATAAGAATAAAAGCTCAATGTATTTTGGTGGAATGAAGACACAGATGCATCAAAATATTTTGGAAACGTTGGGGTTTACAAATAGGGAATTGCCTAGAAGATATTTGGGAGTGCCTTTGAGCACAAAGAGGATGTCAGTTGTGCAGTTTCAACCATTGTTGGACAGAATGCTAGGAAAAATAACATCCTGGACAGCAAAATTCCTCTCTTATGGTGGTAGAATCCAATTGATTAAAAGTGTGCTGCTTTCAATCCAAACATATTGGTCACAAATTTTTGTGTTTCGAAAGAAGATAGTTCATTTGATAGAGGCTATCTGTCGAAAATTCTTATAGGCTGGGGGAGTTGAAGTGAATAAGAGTGCACTGGTGGCATGTGAGAGACTTTGTCAACCAAAAGCTAGTGGAGGGTGGAACTTTCTTGATATTGAAATATGGAATAAATCTGCAATAACTAAACTATTGTGGTGCTTAGCTCAAAAGAAGGACAAACTATGGGTGATATGGATTCACACTTACTATGGGAAGGGAAAGGCTGTAGAACAAATTGAGGCTAAACAAGCATCATGTATAGTAAGGAAGATTCTGAAGGCTAAACAATATATCATGGAAGCTGGACTGGAACTAAATGACATACTGGAAAGAAGAAGCATAACAATCAACTACATTTACAAGAAGATAAGACAGATCAACAGAAGGTACATTAGAGAAGATTGATATGTAATAATGTGGTATGCAAAAGTGGATCTTCATATTGTATTTAGCTATTCTGGGAAGACTGGCAACAAGAGACAGACTAGAGAAATGGGGGATAACAGAGCAAACACACTGTCCATTATGTGAAGTGGAAGATGAAAGCATGGACCATATATTCTTCAAATGTATATACACAAGTGAAGTATGGGGGAAAATGCTACAGTGGTTGAACATTAAGAGGATGCCGATGGAGTGGAGTCAAGAAATAGCATGGGCAAGTAAGAATGTTCGAAGCAGATCAAGAGAAGCTGAAGTCTATCGAATAACACTTGCATGCTGCGTCTACTATGTATGGCAGGAAAGGAATTATAGAGTTTTTCGTGGAAAGAATAGACAAGCTGGAGTCCTAAGCAAGCAAATTGTACATATGGTGTGTGGAAGGGGTTACATGATGTAGATAAGTAAATTAGATGATTTAAACTTTTATCCATAACAACTGTAATTGATTAGTCAAGATAGTAACAGAAGTAGAAGAATATGAGGATACTAATTCTAGGAGGATGTCCAGAATTAGAAACTTGATTTGCGATGTAATTTTTTACTTGGTAATAAAATATTAGTTATCAAAAACAAACAAAAAATCAATTTCGGGTGGGCCTTCAGCCTAATGTTTTAGATTTGTTAACCAAAACAAATTGGCCAGGCATGTACTTTATCTGAAAGACCTATTATAGGTATGCCATTTAAGGTGGGCCATTGCATTTCTGACTTGGGCCTTAAGCCCAGTAATTTTGAAAACTAATGCATCTTTAATAGTAAAAATTGCAAGGAGCGCCCTATTTGGTCGCCCTCATTTAACATATACCTTTTTTTTAAAAACTTTTAACTTGTACCCACTTTTTAAATAACTTCAGTCCCCTTTCTCCTCCGTCGTTTTCTTCTTCTTCTTCTTCTTCTTCTTCTTCTTCTTCTGCTGTTGGTGCTGGAACTTCAGTTCATGGGATGATTGCCATAAATATGTTTATTATCAGAGCAGAAGTTTTCCAGTTACAAAACAAAAACTTCAGCCCTAGAGCTGAAGTTCGCCAGTTACAAAAATAAAAACTTCAGCTCTAGAGCTGAAGTTTTCCAATTACAAAACAAAAACTTTGCCAGTTACAAAAATAAAAACTTCAGCAATTACAAACAAAAGCTTTGCGTTAAGACGTGCACAAGTTAAACAAAAACTTCAGCAAATAGAGAACAAAACTTCAGCTACTTCAGCTCTGAAGTTCGCCAGTTACAAAAATAAAAACTTCAGCAATTACAAACAAAAGCTTTGCGTTAAGACGTGCACAAGTTAAACAAAAACTTCAGCAAATAGAGAACAAAACTTCAGCTACTTCAGCTCTGAAGTACGCCAGTTACAAAACAAAAGCTTCAGCTCTAGAGCTGAAGTTTTGCCAGTTACAAAAACAAAAACTTCAGCTCTAGAGCTAAAGTTCGCCAGTTACAAAATAAAAACTTTAGCTCTAGAGCTGAAGTTCGCCAGTTACAAAAATAAAAACTTCAGCAATTACAAACAAAAGCTTTGCGTTAAGACGTGCACAAGTTAAACAAAAACTTCAGCTACTATGCTTAAGTTCATCAATTACAAATAAAAACTTCAGCACACTTGGTTCAACACACTTTCTACTTCAAGCCCGTCTATTAGAATGTTTAAGTTTTGCATGATTGCCTTTGCTACTTCAGCCTCGTATGCTGAAGTTATGCGAAAAAGCGGGTACACTTGCAATTTTTTTTCAAAGCGGACATAAGTTAAAACGTGACACAAAAAGCGGGTATAGATGCAAATGCCCCTCTTTAATACATCTTGTGGCAGCCCTTTAAATTTTCAATTTTTTTTAATTATTATAAAATAGATAAAGAGAGATGAAACCTAATTTTCTCTAGCGCCACCTTCTTTACTGGAGCACAAAGCTCCATTGTTCTCCATTCCTTTCCTCTCCTTTTTTTTTAATTCATTCTCAGTGAAGGAGGAAGTCATAGCCTTTCTAGCCTTCTTCTTCTTAGTGGATGAAAAACAACAAAAAAAACATTAATCTCCACCACCACCAGCGGCGACGGTAATCCGACGGCAACAGTATTCCCGCGGCTAAAAGGCTGTGGCAAATCGAGATAACAAAAAAACTGATCTCTTTGCGTTTTTTTTTAAAAATATTTCAAACTAGTTTTGAAAAGAAGAACTGACTATCTTCTTGAAAAAAAAATTAAACACTGGTTTAGAACGTTAAGTCAAACCTGTGTTTGAATTGACATCTATGTTTATTTATTTGTTTATTTATTTGTTTATTTATTTCTGTATCAAATCCGAAAATTGATCTCATTGAACTGATAAAAATTATTTTACAATAGACTAACCAATCAGCAACACAATGTACGTTCGAAACTATACATGATATTCTAGATTCACACATAAATTTAGAACTATTATATCAATTTATCCGGACCAGAAAATCAGCTTATGCCTATGATACCAATGAAGGAACACGCGATAATCTAAATACATTAGATAGCGTGTAAATCGTAAAACGAGAACTTACTTGTTCTTCGTAAAGCGAAAGCGAAAACAGACGAACCGCGACTGGAATTACTGGTCGATGATGATTGTCACAGTATGTTGGAGCAACCCTCAATTACACAGTCTAAACTCTAGTTGAAACTAAGAGAGAAGAGGCATAGGAAAAATATTGCTTAGTATCTTTTTTTTAATGTACACACTAAGTGTACTTATATAGAGAATATTTAAGGTTAACTAATAACTCTATTCGGCCTTAGAGTACTCCTTACGGGCGAACCCAATATTTCCTACAAGTTTGAACAAATAATTTTACATAAAAAAATAAAATATAAGTTTTCCTAAATGATTAATATGGATCAACACATGGTGACTTTTTTCTCGAGGTCAAGATGATTTAATGTATTCTTTGATTTGTTTTCTAGTCGTCATAGTCATAAGAGAAGAAATTAAAAGATAAAGGAATGAAAAGAAGAAAAGGGAAAATAAGGTTAGAAATACTACCGCAACCTCCCAAGTATATTCTTGGAGGAGTTTCAAGTATTCTAAGGATACTATTTCTCTTCACATTTGTGCTTCAGTTGCTTAAAGAAAAATGATGTACAAGTGAAAGCCTTTTTCGTGAATGAAATTAGAGAGAAAAAAACGCCTCTTCCGAAACTAAATATCCTTTCCGATTCGGGGAAATGGCATGTGTGAATTTTTATAATGCTATGACATCCTTGGAAAAGTTGCAGCACGTGTTACATAGTTGCCAATAGCCGTCTCTATTTGGTGCTAAATTACGCCAACGGTCACAATTCAGCATTTTGAATTTTGCAAGGTCATTTTTTTTATTATAAGAAATTTATGTAAATAAGAAATAATTTAACTTTTAAGGTATGAGGATTTCTTTTTTAATACAGTATAAATGTAGATCAATTTAGCGATGCCCGATACACGTGTACCGCAACTCAATAAATATAATTTTTAAATAAACACTTATATAATATTAAAATTATATTTGAGAAATAGATACTAAAAGTTAAAAAAAGAAGTGTAAGTAAATTATTTAGTTAACTAAATAACGGAAGGAACTCTTATTCATCCCTATGTTATACATTACAAAAAAAATTGAAATTAACTATGAATGTCGTCACTAATTTGTCGTTAAAACGTTCGTAGCTAGCAGAATTTCTTGAAAATCCGTTGCTAATTTGTCGCTAAATTAGATTAGCGACGGATTTTTCTGTTTAACTACAGAATTTATCTGTCGCTAACACCTGATTTTTTAATAGTTTTGATCCACTTTATTGAGCTTTATAATTACAAAGAAAAAATTATCTGGTAATTTGTAAAGATATATACATATTATTAATCAAGTTACTTGATCCAGTTGTTATCTTTAAAAATTATGAAAGTTGGTCATATCTTTTCCTTCACTTGAACAATAAATGGGAAAAAATCATAAAGAGATCATCCTTATCTCTCTTTTTTAATCTCCAAAATCAACCAAGGAAAGAACTAAACCAGAAGCATATTATTATGATTGTAATCTATGGATACTAAATTAAATCAACATATGCAAGAAAAAAAATTCAAAATTCTACTACAACAGATACCAAGTAAAATAATTTACTTTCATTCCACACATGCGAAAAGAATCAATAATTCAAAATAATAGAAAATTATGGATATAAAAAAAAGAATTCAAACCCTTGTAGCTTTTTCAGCCACAAAAATTACCTGAGATACAAAGCTTAATACAATTTTACTTTCTTATTTTTTGATCTCATCATTATTGTACGTGGAAATCGTGTTCATGAAATTATTATCTCTACTGTTTCATCTACATTCTAAGGCTAAGTATTGTATATTTATTCAATTATTGCATTATTTCAGGATCAAATTAGTTCACTTGTCTAGAAACCCCTTATAAATTCAACGGTACTGTTTTACGAGTAAACTGTTTGGCGCGCAGCGTGGGACCTAGAAAACCATGCAATTAAATTCATCCTTACCTTTTCTACTAACGTGGTTTGATTATTTTGTCTTAGAAAAAATCACAAAAAATGGCAGATAACACTGTTAACGACACACACAACCCTAAACTTCTAGGTGATAAGCCTCATTTCGAGGATTCAATCAGTGACACCCGCAGTGAGGGGAATGATGCTACTCTGGTTCATGAAAGACGTTACCCTCGACAGGTTCAGGATTCAACTCCCGATGATGCTAATGAGGAGCATGTAGCGGATGTGGTGAGAGCCCTGCAAGAGCAACATGCGATCCTTATAGGCCATCTTACACGACATGATCAGGTTATGGAGGAACTAAAACAGGTGCTATCGGGGGCTTTGAATAATGCAAACCGACGAGACCCAATTCCTCCAGGTGTTCCCGCAAACTAAACAATGCAGAGAGTCGATAACAACACTCTGGTCTCAACAACGAGAATGATCCGTTCAAGAATGAACTTTTACGTTTCATGAAGGAAGTAAAAACCTGTGTGGATCAAATTTCGGGCGCGCCAGTATTGAAAGGCTCGGACTCGAAGAAGTATATTCAATTACCGTACAAGCCGAGTGCAGCACCAGAACTAATCCCGAAGCGAAAATGCCTTAAATTCCAAAGTAGGATGGAACTTCAGACTCACATGAGCATATTACTACCTACACAACGGCAATAAATGGAAATTATTTAGCTCCTCACGAAACTGAATCGGTGTTGCTAAAGAAATTTGGAGAAACTCTCACGAGGGGAGCCCTAACGTGGTATTCATTATTACCCAAGCATTTCATAGATTCCTTTGAGATACTCGCGAATTCTTTCATTAAGTCTCATGGTGTGGACAGAAAAGTGCAAACCCGGAAGGCCGAGATATTCAGGATCACTCAGGGAGAATCTGAATTATTACGAGAGTTTGTTACCCGATTCCAGAAAGAAATAATGTTGCTCCCTACTATACCGGATGAATGGGCAGGTGAAGCACTCACCAAAGAATTGAATCCAAGAAGCTCAGACGCCTCCCTGAAACTGAAGGAGAGCCTGCTTGAGTTTCAAGCAACAACTTGGGTAGATGTTCACAACCGATACGAGTCAAAGATAAGGATCGAAGATGACCAGGATGGTTCTACATCATCGGTCAAAGGACGGGAGAAGAGAAAACAAAAATCAAAGGATGACTACGACGCGGATAGACGGACTTCGAGGGGCTGATTTTTGCCTTACGAGCGGACAAAACACCGTGGAAGAAACTTTCGAGCAGCAAACACGTTCACAGTTGACAGAGGGAATGATCGTGGTCGAAACAATATATCACTCCAAGATAAATAAACACCGGGGTCTCGGGATCACTCTTACCCCAAATTATTGGAATATAATTTCAACGCCAGAGTAATGACATGATCGATCGTTTTGAGCTCTAGCGCTTCGTTCGGTGGTTTGAGGCCTTGAACAGCTTCACTTCAGGTATTATTACTTGTATGCGTGGCCGGAATTGAATTTCGGGAAGTTCACAGTTGATTTGGAAAGAGAATTCTAATTTCGGAAGCCTTAAGTTGGAGGAATTGGCTAAAGTGTGATTTTGAGTAAACAACCTCGAAATCGGGATTTAAAGGTCCGAACAGGTTCATATGATGATTTTGGACTTGGGTGTATGTTTGGATCGGGTTTTAGATGATCCGGGAACGTTTCGACGCTTATCGTGGAAGTTGGTATTTTGGAAGAATTTCATAAATTTAAGTTGAGGTACGTTTCAATGTTATCGATGTCCGTTTGGGATTCTGAGTCTGGGACTAGCTCTATATGTTGATTCTGGTATTGGGAGCGCGTTCTAAAGTAGATTTGGAGATCTGTAGGTCATTTCTGGGTCATTTAGCGAAAGTTAGAAATTTGAAGGTTTTTGAGAAGTTTGACCGGTGATGGAATTTTTGATATCGGGGTCGGATTCCGATTCCGGAAGTTGGAGTAGGTCCATAATGTCGAATGTGATTTGGTGCAAAATTTGAGTTCAATCAAACGTGATTTGAAAGGTTTTGGCATCAAATAAAGAAGTTTGAAGTTCTAAAGTTCATTAAACTTGAATTAGGGTGTGATTCATGCTTTACCGTTGTTTGATGTGATTCGAAGGCTCGACTAAGTTTGTAATGTGTTTTGGGACGCGTTGGTATAATTGGTTAAGGTCCCGGGGGCCTCGGGTATCTTCCAGAAGGTTAACGGATCAATTTTTGGACTTAAGAATTTCTGAAGCTTAATGTTTCTGGTGTAATCGTACCTACGTGATTTTAGCCGCAGGTGCGAGATCACGGGTGCGGAAAGTTGATCACAGAAACGAGAATGGACTGGATCTAGGGTAACCGCAGAAGCGGACTGGAGTTGCGCACCTGCGAGTGTGCAGGAGCAAGGCTGCTGCCGCTGGTGCGTAAATATGCGCAGATGCGTGAGAGCAGGTCGCACCTGCGACGCCCACAGAAGCAAAAATACTTTCGTAAGTGCGAGTTCTGGCTGGGCAGTGAGGACCGCAGGAGCGGAATTAGGACCTCACCCGCGCATCCGCAGAAGCGCTCAGGTCACCCTAGGCGTGATGAACGATGGGCATTATGTTCTCTTTAAATTGGGGGTTTGGCTCATATTCACTTCATTTCGTAATAAGAGCCGATTTTGGAGAACTTTTGGAGTTCCCTCTTCATCAACTATAATGGGATAAGTGATTTCTTCACATTGTGATTTAAATACATGGTTTTTACATGGATTCAAGCATGAAAATTGACTGAAATTATGGGATTTTGAAAGAAACCAAGAAATTTATATTTTTGGATTTTGACAATTTGGGTATGGAATTGACAATAACAACAATAACAACAACGATTCAGTGTAGTCCCACAAGTGGGGAAGAACAAATTATATATTTGAGTTCATAATGTTATGGGTAATGTTTATCTTAAAAAATTTACGGGTTCATGATTAGTCACCAGATAATCTTTCTCCTCTTATGGCATGTCTCCATTATATAAAAGTTTTTTATTAAAGAAATTACAACTCACACGTTTATTTGTGAGTAGGGTCAAAAGACCCGTCAAAGCTTCTTATTCTAATGGGATTAATTTGTTCGCCTCGGCAGGATTATGTATTTCACTCTTATAGGATTTGGCCATTCGCCTCGGCAGGATTTATGTACCACACTCTCATGGGAGCGGGTCGTTCACCTTGGCAGGTTAATAGATGCATCTATGGTTTGTGTCGTTCGACCCTTGGCAGCGCACAATTTACTTATTATGTTGGTTCGGGTCGTATGCCTCATCATTTCCTATATCATATCCTCATGAAATCGTGCATAATACTTGGAAAGAAGCCAGTGTATCTGTGAGTTTTCCGAATTTGAATTATGACAATCTACTTGATGAGTTCCACTTTATCTATATATATGCTCCGGTTAAAAAGGGAATTTCTAATGGAGAGATTGAGTTCCTCGTAAAGAGGTGGATTTGTACCACGTGATTTATACTTGTTTATTTCATTTACTTACTCTTCCCCTACTTACATTACCTCTTTACTGTACCTGATGTTATTGGACCACTAGTGAGTGTCGATGTCGACCCCTTGTCACTACTCCTCCGGGGTTATGCTAGATACTACTGGGTACATGTTGATTTACGTTCTCATACTACACTTGCTGCACATCTTTATGTAGGTACATATATGATTAGTGGCCATGTGAGAGAAGTAGTGTGTATGCATACAGGGACTTAGGTGAGCTGAATTCCTTATTACGACCCGCAGCCGGTAGAGTCTCCTTGAGAATATTTATATTTTTCCTACCCAATTTGTATTCCGGCCAGATGTTGTATTTAATTTTATATTCCTAATTAATGCTCATGCACTTGTGACACCAGGTTTTGGGATGATTATGGGTTTTTTTGTATTAAAAATTTTAAAATATTATTATTTACTCTGTATATTCCATCTTTTGCTATTTAATTGAAGGAAATATGATTTCAAAAATATTAAAATGAGAACCAAATTAAGTATTTATTTTTGGCTTGCCTGACAGTGGTTTCCAGTGCCATCATGATATTTAATGGATTTTGGATCGTGATAACATGTCATCAGAGTATTGGGTTCACTTAGGTCTCACGAGTCATGAGCGAGTCTAGTAGAGTCTTGTGGATCAGTACGGAGACTTGTGTACTTATCTTCGAGAGGCTACAAGGCTGTTATGAACACGTCCCTTCTTGATTCCTTATTGTGCGATTTGATTCGTTCGAGGCTTCTGCCTTTATTTATTTCCTATTCTATCTTATGCGATGTGAAGCGCTTTTTATAGTTTGGTAATCGAGGAATTGTAATGGTACTACAGATATGGTGCAGGATGTTTCTAACTGCTTATTTGATTGGGCTATTACTGTTGTCTTGCGGAAGGCCGTTTTGTCGTTTCAGCTCAGCATCAGTGTTATCTAAGGTTTTGAGATTTGGCCTCTATTGTTATGACGAGTGCGCCGCTACATAGTGTTTACAGAATGGTATGATGCTTGTCTAGGCATCGAGGTAGTGAATGAACTGAAAGGAGGTATTACTCAGTGTATGATTTAGAGATTCTGTATTTTATTTTCGGCGGAGGAAAGGCAATCAGACTAAGAATGTTTGGATTTTGGATTGATGGAGTATCGAGACTTGGTATTTTCGAGTGTGGTGGAATTTTCATATGTGATGTGGTACCGTTGTCCTTGTTTAATGTCCTAACTTCGCCGGTATTATGGTTTTCTTCAATTCTCCTTCAGGGCGGGGGGTTATGAAATGGCCGGGGAAGAAGTTGTCAGAAATCATGGTGTGCAGTGGTTTAGAATCGAATCAGTGTTCCTAGTGTTGATGGCTCGTGAAAGATGAACTTATAAGAGGTTTAGAGTTGGTGGCGACTCATTTCTTCGAGAGTTACAGAGATGGATTCGGAATTGGGGCAACAATTGGGCAGCAAAGGACGAGGAAGAACATGTGGGGGGTGTTCTACGGTGATTGAATAGCTAGAAGGTCAAATGTAAAAAATAGAAGTCGAGGAGTTACTTAAGGGAGAGGGTTTAACTAAAGTGGGAGAGCGGCATAATAACATATGAGTTATTTGGCAAGATGGCCACACGCTTTGAGTAAAGTCTGGAGCCATTTGGGAAATTCATGGTGGACAGTGACTAGGTCCACAGATTTTTATATTTGGATGCAACATGACTTCGAGTCGTAATGAGTTGTTGGACTTTTAGCTGATGTTAATGGGGAAGAAGGAATCTCAGTGTGTCCCAGGGTTAGGGTATAGGTATTGTAGCTTCAAGCTAAGTGGGAAGTCCCCACCGTCTATGATTGGATTGTGTGGTTATCTACTTGTGCGGTTTCTGGTTATCGGTGTATCGGTGGGTTATTACGACTAAGGTTAGAAAACATCAGTGGTAATTTGAGCAAGAGATTTGAGGAATGTGTGTTATATTTGGACTTATCGATTCATGTTCAAGTTTTGGGAAGAATCATAGTCTATGCTTTGTGTGGATGTGAAGTATAAGGAAAGAAATTAAGCCGGTTGCTCTTGGAGAGGGTGTTCATGTGATAGCAGGGCCTTGGAGTTTGATTATATTCAGGAACAAGTTAGCGTGGGTGACTCTCAATAATGGTCCTAGTAGGTTCAAAATTAAAGTGTGGTGCCTAAGGATTTTGAGTCCGTGGCATAGTTACGTATCGACCTTTTGCAGTGGATTATGAAAGGGCTTGGAGTGTTCTATGTTATAATGGGTATGTGGGGTAGCATTGGAGGAATGGGAGAAAATAACTTTGGATTCGTAAAGTAACTATTAGAATGGGTGTACCAGTTGAAGATGCGAATGTGTGCATAAGGAGGGTAGTTCGTTGGTTTTAGAGACATCATGGTCTCATGAAATAAGGTCACTCAGGATGGGGTCATTATATGTTAAATAGAGCTATTATTATTCCTAAGGCAAGTCCGGAGTAAATTAGAAGAAGTCAGATCGGTTAGCAATGGGTGAATTGGCATGATAATGGCAATGATTAGTTCCTTCAGTGTGTTAAGTTATACATGTGATTGTGGCGGTACGCGCGAGGATTGACGGATGCCGTAAGTGATTTTATATGGAGGCATTTGAGTAATTTGGCTTGTTAGGTGTAGATGGATCCCGGAAGAATTATGGTGGTTTAGACGAATACTCGAGGTTTGTATTTTCTGTAGTTATGGGAATGCAGTCACGTGTTGCAATGGCTCTCCTGAAGTGAGTTAAGTGAAGGGTTTCTATATGCTGGAGTGTTTATTCTATTAGTGGTTCAGGAGTTATGATGGAATTCTAGTATTCTCGCGTACTGGCATGTTAGGTGCAGTGAGCGACATGAGAATTGGAAGTTGAGGATCAAGGTTGCGGTTCAGTGTAGACAACAATGTTACGAGCTTGGGTGAGCAGGAAAGGATTCAGATGGTTGGAGTAAGCTGGTATTGTCTTTAGCGTCACCTGAGATCGGTGTCCTGTGTAAGGGGCTTTGTATTCTGATTTGCCGATTTCTCATTTGCTTTACAGCATTAGTATAAAATCCCACCTGCCTGATTTTGGCCACAGGTGAGAGATCACAGGTGAGGCAAGTTGCTCATAGAAATGAGAATGGACTGGAGTTGGGGGAGCCACAGAAGCAGACTGGACCAGCGCACCTGCGAGTGCGCAGGAGCGAGGCTGCTGCTGCTAGTGCATAAATATGTGCAGATGCGCTAGAGCAGGTCCCACCTGTGATGCCCGCAGAAGCCAAAAGACTTCTGCAGGTGCGAGTTCTTGGCTGGAAGTGAGGACCGCAGGATCAGAACTTGGACCACACCTGCGGAGCCACAGATGCGGTCATGTCACTACAGGTGCGATGAATGCTAGAAAGTGTGTTCTTTTTAAATCGGGGGTTTGGCTCATTTTCACTTCATTTCTTCTATGAGAGCCGATTTTGGAGCACTTTTGGAGTGCCCTCTTCATCAACTATAATGGGTTAAGTGATTTCTTCACGTTGTGAGTTAAATACATGTTTTTTACATGGATTCAAGCATGAAAATTGATAGAAATTCTAGGATTTTGAAAGAAACGTAGAAATTTATATTATTGGATTTTGACCACGAATTTGGGTATGGAATTGAGAACAAATCATATATTTGAGTTCATAATGTTATGTCTAATGTTTATCTTCGAAAATTTCCAAAATCCGGGCACGTGGGCTTTGGAGGTGAATTTTAGGAATTCTTCAAATTGGGTTGGAAATTCACTTTAATGGTTAGGATGTGAACTCTTGAGCATGTATATAACATTTGACTAGCTTCAGGTATTTTGGGTACCGAGCTGAGGATTTAAAACACAATTTTGGACCGAAAAGTAAGCTTTGAGACGAGGTAAGTCTCATGTCTAACTCTGTGAGGGAGAAATTACCCCTAAGTGATATATTTGATATGTGCTACTTGTTGTGGGAGCTACATACGCGCGAGGTGAAAAGAGCCTGTACGTAGCTATATTCATGTTATTGTTCGGGTATATTTAGGTTCACATCATGCTATAGTTATGCTATTTGAGCAGTCACTCGCTTATTAAATTCCTTTATTTTACATTTCTATTTGAGACTAGACTTGTTATTGTAGAGACTTCACGGGTTCATGATTAGTCACCGGATAATCATTCTCCTCTTATGAAATGTCTCCATTATATATATGTTTCATTGAAAGGTTTTTATTAATGAAATTACAACTCATATGTTTATTCGTGAGTGGGGTCAAGGACCCGTCAAAGCTTCTTATTCTAATGGGATCGGGTCGTTCGCCCCTCGGCAGGATTATGTATTTCACTCTTATGGGATCAGACCGTTCGCCTCGACAGGATTTATGGACCACACTCTCATGGGAGCAGGTCGTTCGCCTCGATAGATTAATAGATGCATCTGTGGTTCGCGTCGTTCGACCCTCGACAGTGCACAATTTACTTATTATGTTGATTCGGGTCGTATGCCTCGGCATTTCCTATATCACATCCTCATGAATCATGCGTAACACTTGGCAAGAAGCCACCGTATCTGTGAGTTTTACGAATTTGAATTATGACAATCTACTTGATAAGATCCACTATATTTATATATATATGCTCCGGTTAAGGAGGGAATTTCTAATGGAGAGCTTGAGTTCTTCGGAAAGAGGGGGATTTGTACCACGTGATTTATACTTGTTTATTTTATTTACTTACTCTACCCCTACTTACATTACCTCTTTACTGTACCTGATGTTATTACCATTAGTGAGTGTCGATGTCGACCCCTCGTCACTACTCCTCCGCGGTTAGGCTAGATACTTATTGGGTACACGTTGATTTACGTAATCATATTACACTTGCTGCACATTTTTGTGCAGGTACATATATGACTAGTGGCCGTGTGAGAGCAGGGTCGTGTATGCATACAAGGACTTAGGTGATCTTCATTCATTATTACGACCCGCAGGCAAGCAGACTCTCCTTCATAGTATTTATATTTTTTCTGTCCAATTTGTATTCCGGACAGATGCTGTAAATTTTATATTCCTAGTTAATTCTCATGCACTTGCGGCACTGGGTTTTGGGATGATTATGAGTTGTTCTGTATTAAAATTTTTTAAAAAGATCATGATTTACTCTATATATTCCATCTTGCTATTTAATTAAAGGAAATATGATTTCAAAAATATTGAAACAAGAACCCAATTAAGTATTTAGTTTTGGGTTTCCTAACAGCGGTGTCCGGCGCTATCACGACCTTTAATGGATTTTGGGTCGTGACTGTGAACAACTATTTTTTGACCACACCCAAATTCTATACTATTTTTGCTATAAATATT
>MDKI01056806.1:0-12211 GCA_005239505.1 Nicotiana paniculata | reverse complement strand
TATATATATATATATATATATATATATATTGTTCACATGTTATGTAGTTAATGCCCCGTCGTAACCTCGTCACTACTTCATCGAGGTTTGTGACAGAGATACATTCTTTCAACCCTTTAATTGTAGTATTCTTTGTAGTTCGTGAATTGTGACACCAAACCCTGGGTAGTCTTATAGTTATATATATATTTAGTTCATGGTTCAGCTCATTTATTTGTTATTATTTTATCGTGAATTTATGCATTTGAATTAATAAAGTTAGTTTATTTCTGAAGTGTCCTGTTGCAGTTAAATAGACTTTAAAAAGAAAATGGTTAATTAGTTTCTAACACTAGCTTGCCTAGCAAGTATTGTGTTTGGCGCTATCGTGATCCCGTGGGTTGGGAATTTGGGTCGTGACAAGTTGGTATCAGAGCACTAGGTTGCATAGGTCTCACAATTCACGAACAAGCTTGATAGAGTTTGAGGGGTCGGTACAAAGACGTCTGTATTTATCTCTCAGAGGCTATGAGGTTAGGAACAAAATCAGTTTTTATTTCTACTCTGTCGTGCGATTCTTGGTATCTCAAATACTGATTGAACTCTTCTACTCTCTCGCACATGGAGAGAACACGTGTTGCTTCTTCCGGTAACCAACAATTCAGTCTTCTAGCAGCAGTGGTACTTATTAGGGGCAGAGGCCATGTCAGAGGTTGAGGCAGGGGCAGGACTCAGCCCGTTGCTCATACTGCAGCTCCAGATGCGGAGCCCCAGACTGATATTGATGGGGGGAGGGGCCTCCAGCTCCGACCGGTGCAGCTGGACCAGCTCATGTTCCAGAGGGGTTTATTGCTACCCTGGTACTTCAGGATGCTTTTGTCCGATTAGTGGGACTTATGGAGAGTGTAGCATAGACTGGCGCACTCCCTGTTACAGCAGTCGCATCTCAGGCTGGAAGAGGAGTCCAGACTCTTGCTACCCACACTCGTAATCAGACTACTCCTCAGGTTCAGACCCCAGCAACCAATTCCGTTGGGGTAATTCAGCTAGTTAATCCAGCGTCGTCCGTTGATGGGGCAGCTATGTCCACTGATTCTTTGTGGATATTGGACAGTTTCATTAAGCTTTTCCCTTTTCACTTCAGTGGTGCTACTTTAGAGGATCCTTAGGAATATCAGGATATCTATCATGAGGTTCTTCGTAAAATGGGTATTTTGGAGAACAATGGGGCTGACTTTGCTGCATTTCAGATGACTGGTTCCGCCAAGAAATGGTGGAGGGATTATTTTTTGACTAGATGATGTTTAGCTTAAAGTGTATATATTTATGTATATCGCCTCGTGTTTTACTTTTGTTGCATGAGTTTATATGTTAAATATGATAATTTATATTAATTTGAAGTGATTTTATGTTTAATAATGATTCGGGATCAATCAGGGGCGAAACGCGCGAAATTTGAGCCAAAATGGACGAAAACACAAAAACCGGGTAGGTTGGAAATATTGGGCGCCACACGCAGTGCCCAGCCCTACCAGTGGCGCTGGAGGTGGTGCATAAAAATGGGGCAGTGCCCTGGTGGGTGCCCGGCGCTAGCCAGGGCGCCGGTGACGAGATTTTTGACCTATTTTGCCCGGGACACGTTTATTTCGGCTCCAAACCTACCCTACACGTATAAAAGCAAGTCTAAGCTTATTTTTTAAGGGATTTATGCCACTTTGCAGAGGAGATACACACGGAATCATTACGAAGCGAAGGATTTCTCAGTTTTCTTCATCTTATTCTAGTATTTTCAGTTTATGTAACAACTATGCAATTGTTTGATTATAGCATGAGTGGGTAAACACCCATTGTTCTGGGGTTGTGGTTTAGCCATGAATAGTGTTATTCGACATTAAATTAACCTTTATTATAGTTCACTCAATATATGGTTGTTTCTTCAATTCTGTGTTTAATTTCTTAATTGTCTGGCCAGCAATTTGGTTCTATATACTATCTATGTTATGCTTGGAATGCCGTATATAGATTAGAGAAGAATTGAAGAGAGCATGATCTTAACCCTTCAGGGGAGCGGATTTGTGGTTAGGATAGGAATATACCTAGTCACCATGCTTAATTAAACATCATAATTTTAGTGCGTTCTAATAGATTAATTTCATAGGAATACAGGCGTTAATTTATTGAGAATAGGCGAGTAGAGCTTCAGGAGAAGGCTATGAGAGTAATTATCGATTAATTAGAAACCAGAGTGAATTATATGAAAGGGAGAGTTAATTAGAATGCAATGTGAGTGGTGAATTGATCACAACCCTGGAATATGTTTCTCTACTGAATACACCCGACAATATTCTTGTCACTTGATAATTAGTTATTTCATAGAATCGTAGTATAAATTAGTTGCATTCCTGGATTTTATTTTGGCTCGATTAAATAACAATTAGAGTGATTCAGCAAGTAGTTTACTCAAGTCCTTGTGGGTTCGACCTTCGATTTAACATTATATTACTTTCCACGACCACATGTACTTGCGTGTGCGTTTGGGACCAACAAGTTTTTGGCGCCGTTGCCGGAAACTTGAATATAGACTACTTTCTAGTTATTTCTTTAATTGTTTATTTCATTGAGTCTAATGTCACATGATTTTTTCTCTAATCTCAGGAACATCGAATTGAATGCGTAGGGTCAGAAGTCAGGACACACTTGACGGCTTTGACCCCGAACCTGAGAGAACATTTCACAGGAGGCTGAGGGAAGCAAGGGATACAGACAATATTCAGGACCTCATCCAATTTCATGTGAACATGGAAGATGAACAACACATGGCTGTTCAGGATGTAGCAATGCCCAATATTGCTAATGTTACCTCCAGCATCGTGAAGCCCAGAATCACTGGGCACTTTGAGCTGAAACAGAGCATGATCCGGCTACTGCATGCAAACAGGCAGTTTATGGGTCTTCCACACGAGGATCCTCAGCAACATATTCTGAACTTCTTGGAGATTAGTGATACTTATATCACTAACGGGGTCACGCCATATTATGTGAGGCTCACGATTTTCCCATTCTCTCTGTTGGGAGAAGCAAAGTGATGGTTAAAGACAGAACCAGCTAATTCCATTCCAACATGGAGCGATTTGGCGAGAAAATTTCTGGCAAGGTTCTTCCCTTCAGGCAAGACTGCAAAGATCACAAGTGAGATAGTCTCCTTTAAACAGAAAGCAGGAAAATGTTTATATTCAGCATGGGAAAGGTTCAAGGGGCTACTCAGAGAATGTCCTCATCACAATAAGACAAATGAAGTGTTAGTTCACACTCTCATTGAGGGGCTCCATCCCCAAACAAAAATTGTGGTAGATGCAGCAGCCGGAGGTCAGATATTGGAGAAGAATTATGATGAAATATTTTCATTATTGAATAAATTCTCCCAAAGAAATCCAGACTAGCAATGTGAGATAGGAAGGAATGTGGTTCAAAAGCAATCAGGGGTTCTTGAACTAGATGTTGTCTCAGCATTATCAGCTCAGATCTCTACACTGACTAACCAAGTCAATCAGATGAACCTGATCATTAACAAGCAACAGGAGCAGCCAGTTCAACAGATTCAGGTATTTTGTGAAGTTTGTGGATAGGGTCACATGAGCAATCTATGCCCAGCAAATCTAGAGTCTGTATATTTTGTGGTAATTTAAATCGAGGCCAAACAAATTAGTATGGGGAAACTTAAAATCCCAACTGGAGGAACCACCCAAATTTCTCTTGGGGTGGAAATCAAGGCAATCATAATCAGTATCAGCCTCAAGCACCTCAACAACAATATAGACCACCTCAGGCTGAACAATCAGCTAGCTTTGAGGAGATTACGAAGAGAATGATGAATGACCAACTTGCTTTCAATCAGAAAATAATGGATCATCACCAGGCCCAAGCAGCAACAATGAGAAACTTGGAACGTCAATTGGGGCAACTTGCCAATTCCCAAAATACCAAACCAATATGAGCTCTTCCTGGCGATACTGAGCCCAATCCTAAGGCTCAAGTCAATGCAATTACCTTGAGAAAGTGAAGAATACTAGAAGAATCTCCAAAAAGAAAGAAGAATACAACTCATCTTGGGGGAGAATTAGTTGCCAAGCTAGATGAGGGGAATGAGAAAGATGATAAAGGACCCGAGCCAGTAATTGAAACAAGGCCACCACATCCAATTCCACAAAGACTGCAGAGGCAAAAAGATGATGCTAAGTACAAGAGATTCCTAGATATGTTGAGCCAAGTGAGTGTGAATTTGCCTTTGGTGGAAATTTTGCAAGAAGTGCCTAAGTATGTGAGGAAGGAACTGAGTTACTCTTGGAGATACCCTGTGACATGTTGGATGCCGACACATTAGGTTATGACATACATTTTGCTTTCCCTTATATTTAGTTTGACATGTGATGACTGAGTAAAAATAAATAGCCTATTGTGTGACTCCTTAGCTCAGTTGTTTGACTTGGATGCTACATAGTGTGATGTTGCTTAATTCTCTCAATTTTGGGTGCTTTCTTGACTTGAGAGTTGAATAAAACCGTTGTGATTGAGTCATGTGCAATGTGTGAGTGAGGTTTAGCGATTGTCTATGCTGTCCTGTGTAGTCTAGAACTTGCCCCGTGTGTTAATCGAAGCGAAATTGTAGGTTATGCTAGTCTAGGAGGTGACATAGGCATTTTCTTGCTTGATCATGGATTTGCTTGTGACATGAAAATTATAAATTTCAATTTCTATCCCTTTGAGCCTTTAGACCTTTTCTTTGGTACCCACATTACAAGCCGTACCACTATTTTGTTCCGAAATTGAGATTTTTTCACCTTTTCCTCCTAAGGCACTTAGTCACTAAAAGAAGTAAGGTGAGATATTGGGGATTAACTTCTTAGTGGAGCCATGGAAAGGCCTGTTAGTTCACTAAAATTGTATTCAAAAGTCACTAGCCATTGAATCTTCATGTATGGAGTATGTGTAGGAAAGAAAGAAAAAAATGATAGTAAAAGTATGTACAAAAAGATACACACCTCCGATTTTTATTAATTTGTGATAGTGAAAATATATATGAGTTGTGGCAAGAGAATTTGTTGAGAAGAATATGTATTGAGTTGTGATGGTAGTGTATTAAAGTGCTTATGAGGGTTAGTCAATATTCCTAAATATATCCTACCTGTCCCTTAGCTTACACTACAACCTTAAAAGTACTAATTGATCCTAGATTTGGCTAACTTGAATTAATGTAGATCTACACTACTGGCAATCTTATGGTACGACCACGGGATGCATATGAATTCTTTGTGAGAGTGAGTGAATTTGTTCAATTGTGTGATGTCCTTAAATGATGTTCAAAAGCATAGTTGAATATGTGGACTAGTTATATTCAGTCCTTTGTTTGTGGTGATGGCTCATGATCTCATGAATCATTGGTAATGTTGTAAACATTCTTGTCGATAGGTGCGTGAATTTAGAGGGCTTAGTGGTTGCAAGTTGACTCTTGAGGTTGGATGGTTGCAATTAGGTTATTGGTATGATTGATTAAATTGTTATACTTGGGCATGTTTAAAGAAGGGAAAGAATGTGAAATTTTCTATGTTCATACTTGATTGCCGGTATCGATCATAGTTAAGGGGTAAGGTGTGTTATTGAAGAGTAAAATATTCCTTGATAATGAAATTAGTACGTGTTGAAGGTTAGTAGATTTTCCCATTGCTCGAGGACGAGCAAGGGTCTAAGAAGGGGCGTTGATGTTTAGGTTAAACTGTATGTATTTCTATGTATATCGCCTCGTGTTTTACTGTTGTTTCGTGAGTTTTAGATGTTAAATGTGATAATTTATATTAATTTGAAGTGTTTTTATGTTTAGGAATGATTCGAGATCAATCGGGGGCGAAACACGCGAAATTTGAGCCAAAAAGGACGAAAACGCAAAAACCTGGCAAGTTGGCAATTTTGGGCGCCACAGGCAGCACCCAGCCCTACCTGTGGTGCTGGAGGCACTGCATAAAAATGGGGCAGCGCCCTGGTTGGCACCCGGTGCTAGCCAGGGCCCCGGTGATGAGTTTTTTGACGTAGTTTGCCCGGGACACGATTATTTCGGTCCTAACCCTACCCAACACGTATAAAAGCAATACTAAGCTTATTTTTGAAGAGATTCACGCCACTTTGTAGAGGATATACACACGGAATCATTAGGAAGCGAAGGATATCTCAGTTTTCTTCATCTTATTCTAGTATTTTCAATTAATGCAACAATTACGCAATTGTTTGATTATAGAATGAGTGGGTAAACACCCATTGTTCTGGGGTTGTGGGTTAGCCATGAATATTTTGTTTCGACATTAAATTAACCTTCATTATAGTTCACTCAATATATAGTTGTTTCTTCAATTCTGTGTTTAATTGCTGAATTGTCTGGCCAGCAATTTGGTTCTATATACTATCTATGTTATGCTTGGGAAAGTCGTGTATAGATTAGAGAAGAATTGAAGAGAGCACGATCTTAACCCTTCAGGGGAACGGATTTGTGGTTAGGATAGGAATAAACCTAGTCGCCGTGCTTAATTAAACATTGTAATCTTAGTGCGTTCTAGTAGATTAATTTCATAGGAATATAGGCGTTAATCTATTGAGAATAGGCGAGTAGTGCTTCGGGATAAGGCTATGAGAGCAATTATCGATTAATTAGCAACCACGAGTGAATTATACGAAAGGGAGAGTTAATTAGAATGCAATATAAGTGGTGAATTTATTACAACCCTGGATATTTGTCTCTACTGAATACACACAACAATATTTTTGTCACTTGATAATTAGTTAGTTCATAGAATCGTAGTATAAATTAGTTACATTCCTGGATTTTATTTTGGCTCGATTAAATAACAATTAGAGTGATTCAGCAAGTAGTTTACTCAAGTCCTTGTGGGTTCAACATTCGGTTTAATATTATATTACTTTCTACGACCACGTATACTTGCGTGTGCATTTGCGACCAACAATAGACCAGTTGGGTCGCCTGCTCTGACTTGGGATCAGTTTTCTCACCTCTTTTTGGAGAAATGTTTGCCTATCACTACTAGAGAAGAGAAATGTTTTCAGTTTGAGGATCTTCAGTAGGGCGGCATGACAGTTACCCAGTATGAAAATCATTTTGTGGATTTTTCTCGGCATGTTATTCTTTTGTTGCCTACTAAGAGAGAGAGAGGGTTAGGAGATTTATTGAGGGCCTTGCCTAGCCCATCAGCTTGCAGATGGCTAAGGAGATAGGGACTGAGATTTCATTTTAGTATGCGGCCAATGTGGCCAGGAGAGTTGAGACGGTTCTTGGGATGGGAGGTCAGGGATCAGACAACAGACCTCGCCGTTCCGGTAGGTTCACCGGTGCCTCGTCTATGTTGGAGATACTCAGGGTAGAGGCCATTCTTCTAGACCATTTCATTCAGCACTATAGATGTCCCATGGTGCTTTAGGTGGTCGTGGATCTTACTTGACTTATTATGATCAATCAACCCCTATCAGAGCACATCCTCTTCAGAGTTATTATCGTGGTAAGCCGGTTCGTTACGGTCAGCCTCAGTATCAGGATGGTTGTTATGAGTGTGGTTAGTATGGACACATTTGGAGGTCTTGTCCGAAATTTTTTGGTAATCAGCCTCAGTACCAAAATTCTCGTGCTATAGTTCTGGCACCAGCTGCAGCACCACCTTCTTAGGCCAGGATTAGGGGTCAGGTAGTCAGAGATAGAGGTCAGAATGTTAGCACGCTAGAGGTGGCGGCCGTCCCATTAGAGGTGGTGGACCATCTGTCAGGGGTCCTCCCAATGACGCAGTTCAGGGTGGTGGGGCCTATCCCCAATTATATGCATGTCCAACCAAACCCGAGCCGGAGTCCTCTGATGCAGTTATCAAAGGTACCATTTCAGTTTGTAATGAAGATGCTTTAGATTTTGTTGATCCAGGGTCTACTTATTCTTACGTGTCATCCTATTTTACCTCGTATTTGGTTGTGCCCCGTGATTCTTTTAGTGTCCCTATTTATGTGTCTACGCCGATGCGGGATGCTACTGTTGTAGATTGTGTATATCGTTTGTGCATAGTCATTATTGAGGGTCTTGAAACTAGTGTAGACCTATTGCTTCTTGACATGGTCGGTTTTGATGTCATATTGGGCATGGATTGGTTGTCACCTTGTTATGCCATTTTGGACTGTCACGCCAAGACAATTACTTTAGCTTTGCCGGGATTGCCTTGGTTAGAATGGAAAGGGACTCCTGGTCATTCTCCCAGCATAGTGATTTCTTATGCCAAGGCTCGTCGCATGGTTGAGAAATGATGTTTGGCTTATTTGGCTCATATCCGTGATCTTGATGCCGATGTTTCTTCAATAGAGTCGGTGCCTATTGTTTGGGAGTTTCCTGATGTTTTTTCTGCAAACCTTCCAGGGATACCACCCGAAAGGGACATCAATGTTTGTATTGATGTTGCTCCAGGAACTCATCCGATTTCTATTCCTACATACCGGATGGCCCCACCAGAATTGAAAAAGTAGTTGCAAGTCCTGCTTAATAAGGGTTTCGTTAGGCCTAGTGTTTGCCCTGGGGTGCACCGGTTTTGTTTGTAAATAAGAAGGATGGATCGATGAGGATGTGTATAAATTACCGACAGTTGAATAAAGTAACTACAAAAATAAGTATCCATTTCCGAGAATTGATGATTTATTTGATCAGCTTCCGGGTGCCATCGTGTTTTCAAAAAATGATTAGAGATCGGGCTACCATCAGTTGAAGATTAGGGCGTCCGATGTTCCTAAAACAGCCTTTCGGACAAGGTATGGGCACTATGAATTTTTGGCGATGTATTTTGGCTTGACTAATGCCCCAACAGCCTTTATGGATTTGATGAATCAAGATTTCAAGCCTTGTCTAGATTCCTTCGTAATCGTGTTCATTGAAGATATTCTTATATATTCTCGCAGTCAGGAGAAGCATTAACATCACCTCCGTATAACACTCCATACTTTGAGGGATAATTAGTTGTATGCAAAGTTTTCAAAGTGTGAGTTCTGGTTAGACTCAGTAGCTTTCTTGGGTCACGTCGTATCAGTAGAGGGTATTCAGGTAGATTCTAAGAAGATAGAGGCAGTCAAGAACTGGCCTAGACCTAGTTCAGCCACGGAAATCATGAGCTTCTTGGGGTCTGGCGGGATACTACCATAGTTTTGTGAAAGGGTTCTCATGTATAGCAGTCTCGATGACGAGATTGACTCAGAAAGGTGCCCCAATTAAATGGTCGGATGAGTGTGAGGCAAACTTTCATAAGCTCAAGACAACCTTGACTTCAGCACCGATATTAGTGTTAGCATCAGGTTCAGGATCTTTAACGGTATATTATGATGCTTCCCGTGTTGGGCTTGGAGCAGTATTGATGCAGGATGGCAGGGTGATAGCATATGCGTCTCGGCAGTTAAAAATTTATGAGAAGAATTATCTGGTCCATGGCTTAGAGTTGGTAGCCATTGTTCACACGTTGAGGATTTGGAGGCACTATCTTTATGGCGTTCCATGTGAGGTTTACACGGATCATCGTAGCCTCCAGTACTTGTTCAAGAAAAAGGATCTTAATTTTAGACAAAGGAGATGGTTAGAGTTATTGAAAGATTATGTCACTATATTGTATCATCCAGGAAAGGACAATGTGGTGGCCGATGCATTGATTTGGAAAGTAGTAAGTATGGGCAGCCTTGCATTTATTCCAGTCGGTGAGAGACCATTAGCTTCAGATATTTAGACTTTGACCAATCAGTTCGTGAGGTTGGATATTTCGCCCAGCCATGTTCTAACTTCTACAGTTGCTCGGTCATCCTTATTCGAGCGTATCAGAGATCGACATGATGATGACCCGCACTTGATGGTCCGGACACAGTTCGACACGGTGGTGCCAAGAAGGTTACAGTTGTAGGTGATGGTGTTTTGAGGATGTAAGGTCGTATATGTTTGCCTATATTGAGTGCTTTCATGAGTTGATTCTTGAAGAAGCTCACAGTTCTAAGTATTCTATTCACCCGGGTGCTACCAAGATGTACCAGAACCTGCGATAGCACTATTGGTAGAGAAGGATGAAAAGATATTATTGCTTATGTGGCTCGTTGTTTGAATTGCCAACAGGTGAAATATGAGCATCAGAGACCCGATGGTTTACTTGAGCAGATACAGATTCCTGAGTGAAAGTGGGAGCATATCACTATGGACTTCGTTATTGGAGTCCCACGGACTCAGAGGAAGTTCGACGGCATTTGGGTTATTGTGGATAGGTTGACTAAATCAGCACATTTAATTCCAGTGGCAAGTCTTTACACTTCGTAGCGGTTAGCAGAGATATATGTTCGAGAGATAGTTCACCTTCATGGTGTGCAAGTATCTATCATTTATGATCGAGGTACGCAGTTTACCTCGCACTTTTGGAGGGAAGTTCAGCGAGATTTGGGTACCCGAGTTGAGTTGAGCATAAAATTTCATCCTTAGACAGATGGGAAGTCAGAGCATACTATCCAGATTTTAGAGGACATGCTTCGTGGTTGTGTTATTGACTTTGGAGGTTCTTGGGATCTATTCTTGCCGTTATTGGAGTTTACCTACAATAATAGTTATCAGTCAAGCATTCAGATGGCTCCCTATGAGGCACTATATGGTAGACAATGTAGATCGCCAGTTGGGTGGTTTGAGAAAGGAGAGGCTCGGCTATTGGGTACAAACTTAGTTCAAGAGGCCTTAGATAAGGTCAAGATTATACAGGATCGACTTCGTGCAGCTCAGTCTAGGTAAAAGAGTTACGCCGATCGTAAGAGTCGTGAAGTGGCATTCATGGTTGGAGAGAGATTATTACTTCGGTACGGCCCATGAAGGGTGTCATGAGATTTGGGAAGAAGGGCAAGTTGAGCCCTAGGTACATCAGGCCATTTGAGATTCTAGATAGAGTGGGGGAGGTAGCTTATAGAATTGTGTTTCCTCCAGGGATATCCTCAGTTCATCTGGTATTTCATGTAGCTATGCTCCAGAAATATCATGGTGACCCGTCCAACGTGTTAGATTTTATCTCTGTCCAATTGGACAAAGATTTGACTTATGAGGAAGTGCCGGTAGCCATTCTAGACCGGCAGGTTCGTCAGTTGAGATCAAAGAGTTACCCTTCAGTTCGAGTGTAGTGGAGGGGTAATCCTGTTGAGGCAGCTACTTGGGAGTCCGAGTCTGACATGCAGAGTATATGTCCCCACTTGTTTGCCAGTTTAGGTAATTTTTTATGTTCGTTCGAGAACGAACGTTTGTTTTAGACGTGGAGATTGTGATGACCCAAAGGGTCATCTTATAAGGTAATACTCCATTCCAGGCTCATTATCCTTAAAACGATTAATTTTAATTACCTTGATTTGCGTGCACAGCCCGGGCGTGAAACCGGAAAGCTTTTATGTGAAAATATGAGAAATAGTAATTTTTCGAATTTAAAACTTGGTTTTAGTTGACTTTGCTCAACATTTTTAGTAAAACGGATCCGGATCTATGTTCCGATGATCCCGGGAGGTCCGCAGTAAAATATAGGACTTGGGCGTATGTCCGGAATTGAATTCTGAAGTCCCTAGCTTTAGAAATAAATTTTTAAAGAAAATTATTTTGCTGGATTTTTAATGAAATGAAGAAATGAATTATTATTTGGAACCATTAGTATCGGGCCCGTATTTTGGTTCCAGAGCCCGATAAAGATTTTTATAGTATTTGAGTACTATCTGTGAAATTTTGTGAGAATCGTAGTTGATGTGACGTGATTCGAACGTCCAATTGAGAAATAGTGAATGTTGAGTGTTTTTGAGAACTCGGAATTGACCAAAACCAGGGAACCCGGCGTTTGGGGCCAAACGCCCCCTTAAGGCCGGGGCAAGCCTGGCTTTAGGAGGCAAACGCCCCTCTAATGCCAGGACCATCCTAGCTTTAGGAGGCAAACGCCCCCCTAACGCCAGGGCCAGCCTGACTTTAGAAGGTAAACGCCTAGATAAGGCTAGGGTGTTCCCTCTTCGCCTCTCAAGCGTATTTTTGACGTATTTGCATCATTTAGCTCGTTTTCCAGCTCCAATTCACCTACACATGATATAAACTCCATTAAGCACATAAAAAGTATTTTTTATCATTAATGCGCATAAACTGTAAGGCATATAACATGTTAAACTATGAATTCTA
>ML363691.1:34259-78233 GCA_005239505.1 Nicotiana paniculata | reverse complement strand
ATGGGCGTGGTGTATAGGTGTGGTGACGAGTATCTATGCACCACCCAAATTAATTGTTAAACACAATTCCCTTTCCCCTTCCCCACTTATTTGATCATTATCTTAATTGTTATATGTTCATTATTGCTTCTATGACTATTTGGCCTTGTTGATCTGTTGTTAGATATTGTTGTGATTTGGTTGTTTAAGCTGGTTTCCTTGTGATATGTATAACGGTTGAGAGGTTTGGCATTATTTTTACAAATTCTATATATATAATTACATTCTTGGTGGTTTCGTTTTGATAATATTGAGGAAGTTGTAAGAAATGCAGTCTAACTTTTTCGTAATTGTTGAGGTTCACGTGGTTATTGGGTTTCATGAGTTATTTCCAATTGTTGTTGTAAGTGTGTTACAAATGTTGGTTGTTCTCTTGAGTTTATCATAGTATATAAAGACTGAGCTGAATTGACAGTGTTACGGTGTTTACTTATATTCTAGTTGGTTTTATTGTGAAATGATATTGGTTAAAGCTTACGAGCTATATGATTTTCTGTTTGAAATTTTGGAAATAACAGTATTGTGAAAGGCTTGGCCTGAATTGTGAAATTTTGTATGAATAAATTGATATGATATATCTGGTGGGAGCGGGTTGCACGCTACAACAAGGAGTGATAAGGGTGGACAGGTGGGATCGGGTTGCACGCCGCAACAGGAGCAATAAGGGTGATATATTTAGGGAGGAGCAATAAGGGAGGACAGGTGGGAGCGGGTTGCACGCCGCAACAATGAGCGATAAGGGAGGACATGTAACGACTCGACCGGTTGTTTTACGTTATCGGACCCCGTTCCCCTAAATTAAACTTTCCATAGCGGCTTATTGTCATTTATGACTTGCGGGGGCGGGTGTTCCGGGATTTGAAAGTGTTTAGAGTGTTATAGGAACACCTTGTTCCTTAAGGTTGGCCTTTAAGTCCAAGTTTGACTTCGGTCAACATTTTGGGTAAACGACCTCGGAATCAAGTTTCGACGATTCTGGTAGCTTCGTATGATGATTTCGGACCTGCACGTATGTTTGGAATGGGTTTCTGATGACCCGGGAGCGTTTCAGCGCCCAATATTGAAATAAGAAGTTCCTTAAGTTCCTATTGTGGTTTGGGACGTGTTTTTGTGTTATCGAGGTCCGAACGGAATTCCGAGACCGGGAATAGTTCTGTTATGTCATTTATGACTTGCCTGCAAAATTTGGTGTCATTCCTGTCACACCTCCTTTTTCACCGACAAGGGTGGAATAAGGGAGTTTTTCCACTTTAAGTGACATTATTCGAATTTGGAATTTATTTTTAGCTTTCAGAGTCTCCACCCGGACTTTTGACGATGTTTCGGGACACCGTTTATTTACTGAAATCCCAAACCGAGGAATTTTGACTCTGTTTTAAGTCGTTTGCGTACCAGAAAACCGAGTAAGGAATTTTGTTAACCCGGGAGAAGGTGTTAGGCATTTCCGAGTTCCGTGGTTCTAGCACGGTCGCTTAACTATTAATATTTGGCCTAGTTATCTGATTATTTACATGTTTTAGCCTATCGTACATTTAGCCTTTTTAATTTTAAGCCGTTTTTAATATTTATGGATTTATCTTGAAACAAGTCACGATGGCGTGCACTTGTTTATTTTTGGACACATTGTAAACGCGCCACACGAAATGCACCCACGATTACAACATGTGATTTTTATTATGGTTTTGAGTTAGGGTCGGAAACATGAGTTGTCACACCCGAGTGTAGATTATATAGTCATGACTATGATCGTGACGGTTTAAAATGCTTATTTGAAGCAATTTTCGATTATTCTCATAAGTTCTTGATCTTTTCCTAAATTATTTGAAGTATTAACCTAAAGCATTTTGGACTACAAGATATATGCTTGTTCAAGGACTAAGTTAGCTAGTCTAAAATGAGAGTATGGGCCATGACTAGATCTAGCCCAGTTTAGTGATTATCATTTGGGCCAGTCCTATTTAAGGAACAGTCTAAAATGTCACACAAAGGAGTCACATCGTACAAGATAAAAACATGATTCAATTCAACAGTTTTTCGAATCATAATACACCGGGTCGGGTAGTTTTATTAATTTCAAAAGAGAGATACATGTTGTCTGATTCATATACTTAGTCTTACATAAAAAAACTCATAGGCCTAGGTCACGAATGGCAAGCCCAATAAGATCAATTTCCAAATGTCTTTAGCTTAATATGCCACCAAATAGTAATAATACCGCATGTAGTCAGCAAATAGAAGAGGCAGAAGGATCTCATAGTGTCATGCAAGCCTTAAGGTGCATATGGTTTTCAAGAAGATTACAAGCACAAAGAATGACATGGACAGGAATGATGGGTGCTTATATCAACTTGGAACATAAGTTCTTCAACACATAAAGTCCAAAGTATTGTGACGAAAACTTTGCAGATTCATATTTGAGAAGAAAAATAGCTATCTGTTCAATTGAAGTATCAATAATAAATAATATATTGAAGGGTGTCACATTCTGCAATGCTGTAATAAACTAAAAACTAAAATAAGTATTAACTCTCAGATAATGAAACATCAAATTTTGCTTGACCATTATAAACAGTACATTCAGATAGAAGGAATACATCTCATTATTGAGTTCACTGAGATGAGTGTGTAAAAAAAACTTAATAAGATAATTTCATTGTGGCTATGAGTAATACATAGCAGAGATATGATGAACCATCTTCTCGATACCCTTCTGACATTACTTGTTGGCAAAAAGCAGATAAGTTTCACTGGAGTTTATTGCATAAAGAAACAAGATAACTAAGCAAACAACTAGCAGTGTATCATCATGATTCCCAAAGTCATTTCCAATAGCAGAAGTTCTTTCGGATAACTGATGCATGAGCAGATTCTAAGGTTAACAAACACAAGCAGATATACAAACAGTACATAGACAAGGAAAGCAAATTCCCATGTGAGTTACCTTGAAGAACACAAAGTAGGGAACAGCAGAAACAGAGTACAACTTAGGTATTTCAGGCTGTTCTTCAGCTTCAACCTGAAGAAGTAAAACAACTCTAATGACCGAGCAAAGGTCGGAAATGGACGATGAACTTCGAGCTCCCGTCAGCGAACAACAGCTACAAAGTTCTCTTTTTTTTAGCCAACCCCAGAGAAATCGACACCAAAGTCCAGAGAGATTGAAGCCAATCTCTCAAATTCCGACTTCCTTTATATATAAATATCGAATTTGAACTGCAGAAATTTGGAGTTTTCAACTTCTTCTTTTCATTAAAAATTATTTTTTGATTATTTTTAGGAGTAATTTCCATGCGAAGCAAAAATTGAGTGTTCACAATTCCGAGTAGTATAGGTCGGTTCGGCGTGTTGTTAGCAAAGTCAAGAAAACTTAAAGTTCCTAAGTTTGGTTCTAGGGTTTTGAGGTGTGATTTTGAGTTTTAGCGTTGTTTTGGGTGTTCTGAAGGCTCGAGCGAGTCCGTATCATGATTTGGGACTTGTTGGTATATTTGGACGGGGGCTCGGGTGGGCCCAGGTGCCTCCCGGACACCACACGAGGCCAAAAACCAGCTGAAATAGTTGTTGGTGCACCTGTTCTGGTGTGATCCGCAGGTGCGGTTGCCCAGTCGCAGGTGCGGGACTGCTCCTGCGGTCCCAGCCTCGCAGGTACGATCCCAGCGGGCAGCCCATTTCTCGCAGGTGCGGACCAAGTTCCGCAGGTGCGGGCCCAGGCTTCCTCGTCCCTTTCTGCAGGTGCGAGACCACAGGTGTGGTCCTCGAGCCGTAGGTGCAGAAACACTGTCAGACAGTGTGTTTCTTAAATACGGGATTCTTCATTATTTCTTCATTTCTTCCTCCATTAAAACACCTTGAGAGCTTGGGAAAATGGCTCAACGACCCAATCACTGAAAAGTAAGTAGATTCTATCCTAGAGTTAGTTAATGCATGCATTCTTAGTGGAATTTAACTACTTAATTAGTGGAAAATTTAGGAATTTGGGTAGTAACCTAGGGCCTTCGAGAATTTAGAAAATTATCCGTCAATTAGCTATGAAATCAAGTAAAAATCATGTATTAATGATCCTTAGGCTATGGGTGAGTGTTTCCTTCGAAAATTTTTGGAATCCGAGCATGCGGGCCCCGGGTTGGATTTTAGGATTTCTTCAAGAATGGAGAATTTGACTTAGTAGTAGGAGGATTTCCATACTTTGAGCATAAATTGATGAATTTGTATAACATTTGGCTAGTTTCGAGTCCTCGGGTGTAGAGTTCGGAGTTTCGGGCGCGTTCTTGGTCCGGAGAGTAGATTCATCACGAGGTGAGTCCCCTTTCTAACCTTGTAAGAGGGAATTGTCCCCATAGGTGATTATAATTAATTGCATGTCCTTATTTACGAGGGCTACGCACGCACGAAGTGACGAGAGTCCGTGCGTAGCTACTACTATGTTACGTTGGGTAGTTCTAGGACTTACGAGCATGCTTATATGTGCCTTACATGTATTTCCAAACGTATTTTGAGTTGCTTATTATCCTTGATTAGCATGAGAATATTAGGAAGTTGTGTTCCATGATTTATTGCTTAAGTTCTGGCCTTAAAGAATAATCTCTGTTAATTCCTTAAAAATTGATAATTTTATGTATGTATACGGCACCGCATCACATGTATGATTCGTGAGCGGAATAGCCCTACTATTATGTCAACTGTGTCGCATGTTCGATTCGCGAGCGGGGTAATAGATGCATCAATGGTTCGAGCCGCTCGACCCTCGGCATTGCACATTTATTTTCGCGACGTTTCGGCCGTACGCTTCCGGACTATTATGTGTTGTATGATTTACTGGGAATTTGTTGTAATTGTATAACTAGTTCATGTTAATAAGGGAATTTAGTACATTATGTGCTAGTGAAATTTGACATGCAATGGTAAAACGACTATACTTGATAATTTATATCTTTGAAATTTCTACGACTGTTATGCCTGCCTAGTTCCTATTAAATCATGTTATTTAGAAATGTTGACCCTAGTAAGTATCACGTCTACCTCTCGTCACTACCTCTTCGAGGTTAGGCGGGATACTCATTGGGTACATATTTGTTTTATGTACTCATGATGCACTTCTGTACTTAATTGTACAGATTCTGAGGCTGGTGCATCTGGTTATCAGGCCAGAGCTCGATTCTGATCTTAGTCGGACCCGAATTCACACTGCTTCTCCTAACGATCCTCGGCAGCACCATGGAGTTTTCTTTTGCTTATTTCCCATCTATTTTTTTCAGACAGTGGGATTGTATATTATGTTTTGTATATTCTGTTAGTATGCTCGCAGGACTTATGACACTAGTTCCTGGCGCAAACATAGTTGTTATTTTGGTTTGCAGGTCTGTATATATATATATATATATATATATATATATATATATATGTATGTATGTATGTATATATATATATATATTTGCTCATTCCTGTTTTTGACTGCTTTTGGTAAAAATGGCTTGCTATATTTTTTCAATAAATGTTTTGAACTTTAAAACTTGGCACGTATTGGGATGTTTAACCAAGCATGGGAGGAATCCTTCGTAATTTAAGTGTGGGCTTGCCTAACCCCGGTGTTGGGCGCCATCACGACCTGAGTTAGTATTTTGGGTCGTGATAGGACATTTATATTTTTACTGATTTTCAAAGAAAATAAATATTTGAAAAGCTAAATGTTTATTTTTACTGTTGTGTTTTATTTTTTTATTTTTTGAAAAAAAAATGATTTGAACCTTTCTATTTTATATTACTATTTTCATATTTTGGCACTACCTTTATTCAAAGATAAAGTTTGGAAACTTGGAAATTTTTTAGGATTGGTTATAGCTAAGTCCTGAAAGAGGCGATTGTGTTATTTTATTGTTGTTGCGGTATTTGAATTGATATGTTTAGATTTCCTTCCTGTTTTATAATTATTGTCTTAGAATTGGTTTTATTGTTCGTGTAGAATTGTTTTATTGTGTTATCGTATATATATTAATATCACAGGTTTATTGTTAAAGCCCCGCTTTAGCCTCGTCACTACTTCGTCGGGGTTAGGCTCGGCAATTACTCACAGGTTTTACTAGTCAGCAGTAGAGGATTCCAGGACGACCACCCGATTCATTTGGAGACACGAGGTACATCTGCCGGCGTTCGCAGATTCTGAGAGTCTTCTCCCATTTCTACATACACTATTTTATATTATTCAGAACAGTCGCACTATTTCTTTCAGCCATTATTTGTAGTATTCTTTAGTAGTTCGTGGATTGTGACACCATATCCTGGGGTAGTCTTAGAGTTGTTTACATAATTAGTTCGTGATCTTTTTTAATTAAATGGTTATTATTATTTTATTTTATTGTTGTTGGGAATTATTCTAATTCAGTTCCTTTGGAAGTTATCTATTTGTGCTTAAGTAATAAATTAAGGAAATAAATTATTCGAGTTCTAACATTGGCTTGACTAGCAAGTGTAGTGTTAGGCGCCATCACGATCCCTGAGGTTGGGAATTTGGGTCGTGACAGTCGCATAAGATTGAATAGAAAAGAAACAAACGCATAAGCCTCAAAGGAATCAAATCGCACGATGATGAATCAATAAGGGGGGTGCTCCTAACAGCCCTATAGCCTCTCGAAGATAAGTACAGATGTCTCCGTACCAATCTGCAAGACTCTACTAGACTTGCTCATGACTCGTGAGACCTAAGTGAACCTAGTTCTCTGATACCATGTTGTCACGACCCAAAATCCATTAAAGGTCGTGATGGCGTCGGCCATCACCGTCAGGCAAGCCAACACTAAATAGTTAATTAAATTCTCATTTTAATATTTTTGAAATCATTTCTTTTCCTAACATTTAACAATAAATAATGAACTTCACAGAGTAAATAATAATGTCTTTAACCACTTTACAATACTAATTAATCCCATATACATCCCAGAACCTGGTGTCACAAGTGCATGAGCAATTTTTAGGAAATAAAATGTAAAACAATAACTGTTCGGAATACAATTGGATAGTAGAGAAAATACAATACAATACTCTGAAGGAGACTCTGCTGGTTGTGGTCGTCTTGAGAGGTGCAGCACACCTAAGTTTCTGTATCAACCATGTCGCTGCGCCAAACTAAGCCATTAGACATACATGTGCATGTGCAACAAAAATGCACAGCAAGTGTATTATGAGTACAAAAATAATATGTACCCAGTAAGTATCTCGTCTAACCTCGAAGAAGTAGTGACAGGAGGTCAACTTCGACACTTACTAATGGTCCAAATATAGAAATACCAAAATGTGTAAAGAGTGGATTTTATAAGGTGATTGCAAACTCGATAAGCATGAAGTAGGTAAACAATTCTTTTGATAATAAAGATTTCCAAAAAAAAAATCATATTTCATCATTTTTCAATTTACCTCAGTCCAGGGTGGCAATATCATTATTTATAAATTTCAAATCAAGCAATACAAGCATGCACAAATCATGCTGAGGTCGTACGGCCCGATCCAACATAATAATAAAATGTGCACTGCTAGAAGATCGAATGGCGCGAACCATAGATGCATCTATTACCCCGCTCGCGAATCATACATGCGACGCGGTCAAATTTAAATACAGACATTCATACAGTCAATCAAGAATTCACCATGGAACATTTATCCAAGGAACAGTCAATACTCTTTTCACGATTAAGAAAAATGAAGTTTAACTTATTTAGAAATTTATTTACTAATTTGATATGATTTAAGTAATTTAAATTGTCAATAAGGTTACAAATATTTCAAGTATAGCATGCTTTTGGGTCCTAGACTACCCGGACTTAAGCACAATAGTAGCTACGCACGGACTCTCGTCACATCGTGCGTACCTAACCCCCACAAATAGTAGCACATAATTAATTATTTCACCTATGAGGATAATTCCCTCTTACAAGGTTAGAAAGGAGACTTACCTCGCTCCGAAGTTTCATAGCCAATTTTTCAAACAACTCGACCAATGCCCAATGCTCCAAAACTCGCTTTCGCTTTATTAACATTCACAAACTTTTAATCCTCCTCCGACATCGTAACATTGAGTAAAATTCTCATACGCCACCAACAAATTGATATCTACAATTACAATCTCAATTACAATCAAAATATGACTCAAAAATATTTATCAATAGCCATTTATGGCTCACAAGTTGGCTACAAGCCTCCAACTCAAATCGTCTAATAGGTTCACTTACTAGCGCATTCAACTCCACTCTTATCATTTAATACCCATTTGAAGTAATCAATGATAGTACATTAATTCTCCAACATCGCCAAATTACTATTCATCGTCTTCCTTAACCAACGTTTCCAAAATATTCAATTTGGTGATTACTTAGTTGAACACTTCTAACTAAGCTAGAAAACGATTCCATAGATTCATTGCATCCTTTAATTTCATTTCTAAAAACACTATTTATCTCTCCTTCATTTTCTCAAGAACATTATTCATGCCATGATATAGGGTTTATGAAATTAATTATCCAACCATAACAACTTGAAACAAATATTAGAATTACTCTCACCGACTCATAAGAAATGAGCTTGAAGCATTAGTATTTCCTTCCTGAAGCTTTTCCTCAAAAATCCAATGTTTGAAAAATTTGGTGTTCTTTAACAACTTGAAAGATTTCTAGGGATTTCAACGATTGAATGATATTAATACTGGTGTTAATAGGATGTTATTAACTTAAACTATCCAATAAAACTCACCTTGTATTGTTAAGTAGTCCCCAAGGTCGAATCCACCATGAAAGAACCAATCCCTAGCTCAAGAAAATCCTCAAAAGTGGCTGTTGTTCGTGACTGCCTTATATAGGCATAGGTGTTTCATCGAGTTGTAACTTGCACCGTGTAGGTTGTACCTCGTATTACAAGTTTTCCCCTGTTGGACACCTTCTAATAAAACATCCATAACTCATCGTAGAAATATCCCAATGACGAACGGTTTGAAGGGTTAGAAACTAGACTTAACAATATTTCATTTGATAGGTTGTCCACCATATAAATACTTATATATTTCGATATATAAGCTTCCAAAGTTTGCTCCATGCATCAGAAATTTCTGGCGAAACTGCTTTACCAGCCTTCATTCAATCAATCATAGCTTTCTGTACAAATGTCCAAATGATGAATGGCTTAACTTTCTGGAAACCAGAATCAAAGGGCTACAACTTTTCATATTTTTGATAATTTTTATATTCCTTATAGATTTCGATATGTAAGCTTCCAAAGTCAGCTCTATGATGCAACAGTTGCTGTCCAAAACAACTTTTGTAGCATAAAATTCCAGCAGCTTTTTTCGTCCGAAATCCATTTCGTTAACCTTCTGAAATCCACCCGAGGCCCTCGGGACCTTAACCAATTATACTAACATGTCTTAAAATACAATACGAACTTACTCGAGACTTCAAACCACGTCAAACAACGCCGAAATTATGAATCGCGCATCGAATCAAATTATGAGTTTTTAAATCTTTCAACTTCTATATTTTGTGTCGAAACGTATCAAATCAATCCGGAATGAATTTCAATTTCGCACACGAGTCCTAAATGACATAATAGAGTTGTTCCTATTTTCAGAACCGGATTTCGACCCCGATTTTAAAAAATCAACTTTCGGTCAAACTTTTCAAAAATCTTATATTTTCCAACTTTCACCAAAATGCGTCGAATTGTCCTATGGACTTCCAAATTCAAATTTGAACATGCTCCTAAGTCTGAAATCACCATACAAAACTATTAAAATCTTTAAAATTCCATTATGGGGTCGTTTGCTCAAAATCAACCCTTAGTCAGATTCTTCCAACTTAAAGCTTCCGAAATGAAAATTTTCTTTCCAAATCTACTCTGAACTTCCTGAATTTCAATTCCGACCATGCGTACAAGTCATAATAACTGAACTGCTCATGGCCTCAAACTGCTGAACGATGCACTAGAGCTCAAAATGACCGGTCGGGTCGTTACATGCACACGCGAGGGTCAAACGGCACGGACCATAGATTCATCTATCGGATACCGAGGCGTCGGCTCGCTCCACAAGAAGATAAAAATACATTAAAACAGCTGATTCAATATTTATTAAGAGGCTAATATCCAAAGAAATACCAATTCTCATTAACGGTTAAGTGACCCGTCCAAAATTCAAGTAAAAGAAGTTTAACCTTTTACAATTCCTTTATCAAGATCCAATATGAGTTAAGAAAGTATAACATGATTTGGGTCCTAGACTACCCGGACATAAGCAGTACGGACACTCGTCACCTCGTGGGTACGTAGCCCCCACAAATAGAAGCAGATATTAATCAATTCACCTATGGGATTAATTCCCTCTTACAAGGTTAGAAAAGACACTTACCTCGTCTTAAATCCCACTTTCTGATCACAACTTTGCTCTAAAGCCCCAACTTGGTGTCGTTCAATCCGAAAATAGTCAAACAACGTGCAAATTAATCAAAAATATACTCCAATGCTTGAATTTAAATTTCCAAATGTGCTCGAAAAGTTGGCATTGGGTCCACGTCTCGAAACCCGACGAAACTCACAAAATCCGACAACGCATTCAATTACGAGTTCAACCATACTAATTTCATTCAAATCCGACTCCGAATCGGTATTCGAAACTCGAAAATTCATTTTGTGAAATTATAGAAATTTCTTCCGATTTCTTCTTGAAAAATCAATAATCTAACATCGAAAATGAAGATTAATCCATGAAATATAATCACAAGCGAGTCAAGAATGCTTACCCCAAGTTTTGTGGTGAAATTCCTCTCCAAATCACTATATCCCGAGGTTCCAAACTAAAAATACAAAATAATGTCTCAAAGATCCGAAATAGAGGACTCATAACACTTCCCAACTTCCTTCTTTACGTTTGCGATGAACAAAATTCTCAAAAGTCATTTTCAAACTCTTCTCAGACAACCTCTATTATAATGGTCATAACCTTTTGTACAAAACTTTAAATGACAAATAGTTTAAATTTTTGAAAACTAAACACCAATATCAACAACTTTCATGTTTTGTCCATCTCCCAATTCCTTGTATATTTCGAGATATAAGGTGCCAAAGTCAGCCATGTGCAACACAAATTTCTTTTTCGCGATTTCCACACGTCTTCCCGGACAGCCTGCAGTATACTAAACATAAATTTTTGTACACCACTCCAAATTCCAGACATTTTAATTTTTCTAAAACTTAGACATAAAGGGCTACAACTTTCATTTTTGGATCATCTCTAAATTCCTTATAGATTGCGAGATATAAGCTTCCAAAGTCGAACGACGGACAACAAGAATTCCTTCTTCGCGAACGCGAAGAACAAAGTCCCAGCAGCAAAATCCTTCTTTGCGAACACGAGAGGCTCCTTGAGAAAGAGAAGAACAACACCAGGCATCAGAAAACCAGCATCTAAAGTAGCCCAAAATGATCCGATTACACCTGAAACATTCTCGAAACACACCCAAGGCCCTTGGGACCCCAAAAAAATATACCAACAAGTCCTAAAACATCATACGAACTTAGTCGAGGCCTCAAATCACATCAAACAATGCTAAAAACATGAATTGAACCCTAATTCAAGCACAATGAAACTAAAAAATTCCAACTTCTACATTCGATACCAAAACCTATCAAATCAAGCCCGATTGACCTCAAAATTTTGCACACAATTCATAAATGACATAACAGACCTATTCCAATTTCCAGAATCGGATTTCAACCCCAATATCAAAAAGTGAACTCCCGATCAAACATCCAAACCTTTCATTTCCAACTTTCGCTATTTCAAGTCAAAATCAACTACGGGCTTCCAAAAATATCCTGACACACTCACAAGTATAAAATCACTATACGTAACTAATCCCATGCTTGGAATCGCAAATGGACATCAACAATATTAAAATACACTTCAACCCAAATTCATGAAATTCTTCAAAAATGCCAACTTTACCATAAGCGTCGTAACGCTCCCGGGTCATCCAAGACCCAATCCGGTCATACGCCCAAGTGCACAATCATTATACGAACCTATTGGAACCTTCAAATACCGATTTTGAGGTCGTTTACTCAAAAGGAAAACCTTAGTCAACTCTTCAAATTTAAATCTTCCGAAATGAGAATTTTCTTTCCAAATCAACTCCGAACTTCTCGAAATTCAATTCCGACCTCATGCACAAGTCATAATACCTGAAGTGAAGCTACTCAAGGCCACAAATCACCGACGACGCGCTAGAGATCAAAACGATCGATAGAGTTGTTACATCTATTTATAGGAAAAAAGTGACTTAGCCACGAAGTAACAAACCATAAAATCTCTCTAAAACATAGACATTCACCTTAAATATAATTCTATTTATAAGACTCCCCCTTGAATGTTTATTCAACAAATAATGTGCCTCGTTAAAACCTTGACTAAAATAAAACCCAGTGAAAAAAAATTCTAGTGAAGGAAAAAGAGTACACATATCTAACAATACGCCTTTTGGTTTCCTTGTTAAAAATCTTGCAAGGAAACCCCTTTGGGACAAAACCTTATAAGAAAAAAAGAGTACAACATGTATTAACTCCCCCTGACGAGACAATCAATTGATATCTTTGAGCCTTTGCATTCTAATCTTGTGCATCATCTTCAAAAGATCGTTGGTAGAGATTTGAAAAACAAATCAACCATATTAACTCGAATGAATTTGTTTCACTTTGAAATCATCATTCCTGATAGAGATGTATTGTATTCACATGATCTTGTCGGAATCACCATTTCAATATCTTCACATAGGGGTAAAAATAAAAACTCTTACTATCATATTATCATGTTTATAGTTATAGCAAGATACATATGTGCGCAAATTGCACTTAGGATATGGTACTTCAGAACCAAGAATTGTATATGCTTTAAGAGATTTGAATCCTTGAGAGATTGTCATATAGGTTAAGTCATATAAGCCATTTAAATAGACTTTAGACACATATCAAGTTTTCATGTCATGTTAGACATATAAGATAAACAAAAGTGATTGTAAACATCATTGACTTTATACTTTCAAGTGTTTGAACTGCAGGTCCATAACAATATGTCTTTCACATGAAATCAACTCTACTTGAATTTTTTTTCTACACTCAAGATCCTCATAAGCGCATCATAAATGTGTCTGGCATGCTACGTAATAATTGTAAATAAATTATCTTTTATGAACTTAAAATTCATATTATCTTATTCAAGGATCTAGAGGTACAAATGATAATTCATTGCACATAAGTTTTTCTCAATTGTTTATCCTATCTCTCCCTCATGTTAGAAAAACTAAATTGTTTCCTCAACTTTGAAAATGTACCTTTGTGCGTTATGGTCAAAATATACACCGCACGTCAATAATAATAAGATGAAATTATTAGGTTCCTGATGCTAAACCACTTGCGAGGGGAGAATATAATTTACTATATATGAGATATATCAAACTGATATAGATAACTTTGTTCTCATATACAATAGTTTTGCTATTAAGTGAAGGAACTCAAAAAATCAATTTGCTAAACCAGCTTCAATGTAAACCAGCATATAAGGATGAGCTGTCTTAATAAGAAAATCTTGAAGTTATGCTCTAAATTAAATTACTGAGCAAGTTACCTCACAAATACCAAGTTGCAGGTTAATAATAATCGCACATGTAACCATTTTATAGATTGTCACGACCCAGAATTTCCACCTTCGGAATCGTGATGACGCCTAATATTTCACTTGCTAGGCAAGTCAACGTTAGAGAATTTTTAAGCCAATTTAATCAATTCAAATAAGTGAAACCAATTAAAGCAAAATGAAACTAAACTGGAGTGTGAAAATGACATGAATACCAATAATATCTAAGTACAACCGGATCTCGATTCACAAGTTCACGAGCTTCTAGGGTCTCTACAAATAGGGTTTGAAATAAATACAATTGTCTTGAATGAAAAGAATAGTAATAAGAGAAATGGAAGGGGACTTCAAGATCTGCTAAGCCTGTTTAACGGGTCAGGTTTACCCATGTCCGAACCGGCCCAGACCGGTAGTTAGGGGGCCGGGTGGGTTGGGTTAGTGGGGTTGGTCTGTTTAAAAAAAGTTCGGTTAACTGAACCGGTCAAACCCGATCAACAAAAAATACTGTTGAACCGGTTAACTGGCCCGAACCGGTTCAACGGCTATAAATCTGATTTTTGTAAAAATAAAATCATATGACCGTTGGCCTTCAAATTTGACTGTTGCCCAACGGATATTTTGCAAGAATAACCCTTTTTGGGAAATTTTTTTAAAAAAATANTTCACTCATATCTCATTTATCAAACTCAAATTCTCAATTCAAGTTAAACCATGCTCCGTGATTCTAGAGTGCGCTCATATGTTTGGGAACACTTTGAGGTGGTAGAAGAAAATGAAGAAGTTCACAAAGTAAAGTGCAAGAACTATGGTCGAATCTCAAAACTTCGTTGAAAGTGGGAGGGCACAGGCTATTTAAGGAGGCATATGAAGAGTTGTCTTGAGCGTTCTCCAGAAATTCATATTTAAGATTTTAAGTTGATTTGAGACTATTTGTGTTATTTTAAAATTATTAGACGTATTATGCTTTATGTTTTAGTTTGTTAGATTAATTTGAAGTGTTATTATGCAATGATAAGTGCAAGTTTGAACTTTAATTTGAAGTATTAAATGTAAACTTTAATTTGGAAGTTTGAACTTGCAAATTATAAGTGCAATTTTTTTCCATCTTCATTATATTCTATTATCTTAAATTCTTAATGAAATATTCAAATATAAGAATTTTAAAGTCTTTGCATTCTTTATTCAAACACTATTTTTATAAGATTATTTTTTTGTTTATATTTTTACTTTAGTTATACAAAACATACAAAAAAAATATTAACCCGGACCAGCCCGGCCCCTTGGACTCGTAACCCTTCCGGTTCATTTTTTACCCGGATGGACCCGGACCCGTTAAGCCCGGTATTGAAAAACTCGTAACCGGCCCGGATTGGAAACCGGTCGCTCACCTTTTTTCCCAACCCGGACCGGTCTGGTCCACCCGTTAAACAACCATAAGGTCTGGGGACGCCCGCATATCTACCTCGAGTCTAAAAATGACAATCCGATCTAATACGCCTCACAAACAGCTGGGAGAAATACCAAAATCTGCACAAAAAGTACAGAGTATAGTATGAGTACAACCGACCCAATATTCTCCGTAAGTGTCGAGCCTAACCTCAACGAGGTAGTGACGAGGCTATGACAGGACACCCATATAAATAAACATGTACAGACAGAAATATACGTAAAATATAACAACAAATGTAGATTTAACAAGAACTATTAGGAGGGGACATGCGAAGTGGTACAAGATACGGTAATTACAGCAGGAATGATAATGAGAAACAGTCAATAGAGATTCAACCAACAAAATGAACAAACATAATAAATAAAGTTGCAAGGCATCACCCTTCGTACTCTTACTCTCAACCTCACCATGAAACAGTAATAATGGCACGACATCACCCTTCGTGTTTCTACTCTCAATCTCACCATAAAGTGATAAATACGGCACGACATCACCCTTCGTGATTTTACTCTTAATTTCATTATGAAACAATAGATACGAGATGGAATCACCCTTCATGCTTTAACTCTCAAATACGGCACGGCATCACCCTTCTGCATTAACTCTCAAATACGGCACAACATGACCCTCCGTACATTAGCACTATCTGATAGAATTTAAGGGTCCATCAAACTAAATAGAGAATCAGGTTCTCTATTAGTTCCCACATAACACATGCACACTGCAGTAAGTAAATGGCACAATGGAGTTTTACGTGGAAAACTCCCAGCTCACGGGATCAAAAACCATGACCTACCCTTGTAGGATTTCAGCTTCACCACTGAGAAAATTTAGATTACAACCTATTGTAACCTAGGATTAACCTTTTAATCCCTCACTAACTTGTAACACTCTATTACAAGCCACTTTGTAATAACTCTATTACAAAGACTTTAAACCTAGGAATCAACCTCTTAATCCCTCACTAACTTGTAACACCTTATTACAAGCTACTTTGTAATAACTCTATCACAAAGACTTTACAACTTGACTAACTCTAGCCAAGACACAAACACAAAGGTTTATGATTTACAAAAGATCTTCTACAGACATGCTTCTAAGTAAGCTGGGTAGAAGTTACAAATGAAGAACAAATAACAAAGACTCAACAAACCTAAGGACATGTAATAACTTCAATACATGGAGTTGGTCCTTGGTTTTGTTGTTCTTCGTTCTTGATTCCCGTGAGAATCACTTTCAAGATTGACACTGACTTGAGAGAATGCTTGATGAGTTCTTGAATGTGCAAGTGATTTGTTTTTCCTTTGCTTGATGTTAATATCTCATTTGTGACATCACTTGGATGATGTAAGCAAGTTAGGTAAAGAGCATTCCCCATAAAGTTGATTGTTGCACTGTTTTTGCACTGTAGCATGTGCAGGAAGCAACTTTACTACTGTGAAGAGTTGACTTGTACAGTCACCTCGGGGATTGGTAGCTATATGTTCCCTCTACTTCTCCTTTGACTCGGAAGAGTTGAGTTGTTTCCCCAACTGGAGACTTGTTGACTTGTACAGTCACCTCGAAAACTAGTAGCTATCTGTTCCCTCTGTTGTTCCTTTGACTCTGAAGAGTTGAACTGTGTCAGTTAAACTGTGTCCCCAACTGGAGACTAGTTGATCTTTAAGTTCTTGAGGATGTGTATCAAGTTCCTTATCTAGTTCTTGATATAAAGTTTGTTAGATCATCAAAACATAAAATGAAGGTACTTATAACCTATCAATTTCCCCCTTTTTGAAGATGGCAAACTTAAAATTGATAATCCTGCAAAGAGCCACAAAAACCAGATAATGTACCAGGAACCTCACAAAGTTCCCCCTGAGTTTACACTTCCCCCTTAATCAGTGCACTGCTTCTTCTTAATTCTCAATTTATCTCCCCCTTTTGGCATCATTAAAAACATAAACAAGCAAACAACGTAAAGAAGTCTAGATGACAAACTTAGAATTCAAGTTCCCCCTAAGAACCAGAGTGAACTGTATTCCCCTTGAATATGTTCATCATCTTGTTAATCTGTTTCCCATCTTGTACCCCCTCGATTATTTTTCCCCATTTTGGCATCATAAAAAAATTAGTAACAAGCATTAAGCAAAAAGAAGTCCAGCTTGGTTAACTCATGCCACATGTGTGCACACATACATGACTGAAAATAGAACATAAGAGCAAGGCATACAAAAGGAGGAAGTTTTCGTCAATTTTGGATAATTAAGAAGGGAGAGTTCCATTGTTTCCGAACACACACAAAAAATAAAAACAACAAAAACAAAAGTACCAGTCATAAAGAACGTTAGAACTAAAACAGAGGACAGACATTAAGAACTTGACACTTGGGAGAGGGACACTGTTTAGGGAGCACTGGAAGGGAAAGGCCTAGATGAGGAGGCAAGGGTTCGAAGAAGGATGTTCATTCAAGCATTGGATGACACCTGCTCATTGAGATCTGTTGGTATTAGGTGCCTCCTGAACCTGACTGAGCTGACCTTCGAGAATAGCATTCCTTGCCTTCAGCTTCCTTATGTACGGCCCCGCAACACCCTTTTTATATATTTTTTTTTAACTTTTTCCTTGCCAACATCCTGGGTATCATAAATCTTGGTCTTCATGGAGGAATCAGGTTCCTCACTGGCATCAGCCTTCCTTTCCATTAATTTACTTACACTCTTGCCTTTCTCTGTCGATTTCCTGAGATCTTCTCAGTAGACTCCTCAGCCACTTTTTAACAGAACTCCTCAACCATTTTCTCATCATCTTTCTCACCAGATAACTCCCTCTTGGGCTTTGGAATAGTAAGTTTCTTTGAGAAATTACGAGCTAATTATACCTCTTCATCCACATTCACGACTAGTGCAGGAGACATTACCTTCTCATTGACAACCTTTCCATCTTTCACCAATCTCCTCTTCTTCTTTTCCCTTTTTTTTTTACTTTTCCTTAAGACGGACTCAAGTTATTCCTATTTTTTTTTGCAACCTCGTGATGGGTCTCTTAGACGACAACCCCTGGGGAGTGTCTTTATACTCCTAACACTAATAAAGCTCGCCAAAGCCACATTATCATAATCTTGTTCTTCACTATCCTCCTTCCCCTCCTCAGACAAAGATCGCATCTCAATAACCACACTTGTTAATGGCTCAGCAGAGAAATGAGGAGAGGGAGAAGGATCAATACTGACCTGTGGTTCTTGTGGAGAACCAGGGGTTTTATCCCAAGTGGAAGCAGAGGGCTCCTCTTGGGCGGAGGGATCAGGTCCCTTAATTGGTTCCCTGGTAGTACTGTCAGGTGCCAAAGTTTCGACAGGCACCAGTTCCCTAACCTCGACCTATGCACCATTTTCATCCCCCCTGAGACTCAGATTCAACCTCATAACCTCCAACCAGAGTTCGCTCAGCAGCTATTGACAAAATATTTTCTTTAGCTTCCTGTTCTTGTAAGTGATTTTCAGACATGGTGGAATGTGAACATTTATGAAAGTGACTGTGAGTGGAGTTATTTAATAGGGGTGAGGAACCGATTATGAATGGGTATCAATTTTGGGTAGTCGGGTCGCTTCAGATGAGACGATTAGGTTTAAAAAGCGGGAAAGAGAGAAACTGACAATTTAATTAAGTGGCATTGTTTCAGGCGTTTAAAAATTGTGCATGAGAGTACAGAGGAACTACTAACCTATGTCCGGGGCACCAGGTTCCCTGACAGATTTTGCAAATGTAAGCCTCATCCATTGGCCAATGTGTAATGCATTAGCTACTTGTTTTCTCTGTAATCATCATGCGTGTCTACCTGTAACGGTATAGAGATGAGTTAGACTTTTCCAGAAAACACTTTTTAGCTATTTTACTTGTACATTTCTTCCGTAGCCAATCATCGAAGGACCAGGTCCTTATCTTGATTTCATCAGCCCTACTGCTAAGTGATTCATTTCAAAATGCTCTCTGCTCAGTGCTTCGGTGAAGATATCTGCAATTTAATATTTTGTGTTGCAGAACTTCATCCGTATGTGCCCCTTTTCAACATTGTCTCTAAGTAAGTGGTGACGCACATCAATATGCTTTGTTCTTCTTATATTGAACAGAATTCTTGGCCATGTTGAGTGCACTAGTATTGTCACATAGTAAGGGCACACACTCAGAGAACACACCAAAATCTTCAAGTTGTTTTTTAATCCATAACAGTTGAGCACAACAAGATGCAACAGCCACATATTCAGCTTTTACGGTAGAGAGGGCCACTAATTTTTGTTTTTCCTGTACCCTATGAAATTAGACATGAACCTAGAAAAAGTACCATGCCAAAAGTGCTTTTCCTATCCACCAGATACCCAGCATAGTCAGCATCAACATACCCTATTAAATCAAGGTTATCTCTTGAGGGATAGTAGAGAACCAGGTCCTGCATCCCTTTGAGATATCGTAGGATTCTCTTGGTAGCTTTCAGATGAGATTCATGTTAACTTATCATTGTCCCCTTGGGAGTTTGCTTCACTTGCAAATCTAAGAAGAAATTCAGTTCCCCCATCATACTCATTTCTAACTCACTTCCCATGAATTTTGTAAATTCTTCACATAGAGAGTCAACTATTTCTCCAAATATGATGTCATCAACATAGATCTGTACAATGAGCAGGTTCCTTCCTCGTTTCTTCAGAAAAAGAGTGTTGTCAATTTTCCCCCTTGTGAAGCCATTTTCTAGAAGGAATTTTGACAACCTTTCATACCAAGCATGGGGAGCCTGCTTTAACTCATACAAAACCTTGTCGAGTTTAAAAACGTGCTTCCAAACTCATCAAGTTTGTTTTTGAATACCCACCTGGTTCCTATAAAAGTTCTGTCAGCAGGTCGTGAAACCAGGTTCCACACACTGTTCCTCTCAAATTTATGGAGCTCTTCTTGCATAGATGTAATCCAGTCTGCATCTTTCAATGCTTGCTTGATATTATTGGGCTCTATTTGAGAGAGAAAGTCTGAGAAGGAAAGTGAGTTTCTTGTCTTTGATCTGGTTTGAATTCCTGAATCAAGAGGAGTGATTATGGTTTGAAGAGGGTGTGAGCTCTTGTGCTTCCAGTTGGACACCTGAATCTAATTAAGAGGGGATCAAGGCTCTTCTGGATTTGATCCATGTGTTATATTTCTCACCTCAGCAGCTCTTTCCTCTTCTACTTGGCACCCTCGTAGGTCCACATAGATCCATATGGAAGAGATCAAGTGGCCTTGAGATGTTAACTTCCTTTTTGGGCTTAAAAGAGGATCTGACTTGCTTTCCTTTTACACATGCATCACACACCCTATGATCCTTGAAGCTTCTCTTGGGCAGACCACGAACCAGGTCCTTATTGACCAATTTATTCAGCAGCGTGAAACTTACATGACCTAGAATTTTGTGCCATAGATCAACATTATCATCAACATCACTCGGACAACTAAGATCCCCATTTTGAAAGGACTCAAAGTTAGCAACATAGATGTTTTTGTATCTTTTTGCCACTAACATCACTTCACCAGTCACAAGATTTGTGATTGTGCATATTTTAGATACAGATTCCACTTTGTTACCCTTGTCACAGATTTGGAAAATACTCAACAAGATATACCTCAACCCCTTCACATAGTACGCATTTTCAATAGAGTGGGAAAGAGACTTCCCGATCCTTCCAACTCCTAGAATGTATCCCTTTATGCCATTTCCAAAGGATACACTCCCTCCCTGCAAGGCCTTAAGTGAAAGGAAATCATTTGTACTTCCAGTCATGTGCTTCGTGTAGCCACTTTTCATGTACCACTGTTGACTGCTCCTTTTCATTGTTACCTGCACAAGGAAATCAAGGGTTAGACATAGGAACCCAAAAATGTTTGGGTCCCTTGAAATAAGGAAATGAGTGAATGAGGGATCTTTTGGTCCAAGCAGGCATTATACATTTTTTATGTGAAGGACCAGGTTCCCTAGCAGCAGTTACTTTTTCGGCAAAAACTTTATTTTTCTGTTGAGACTGAATTCGGGCCTTATAATTTTCTTTAAAGTGCCCAGTGTTTCCTCAGTGAGTGCAAAGCCAATTGTCAGGTACAGTAACATACTTGCTATGAGGGTTGTAGGGAGTCTTTTCCCTTTTGAACCTGATTCTATGCATGTTTCCCCCATTGTTTGTATACATAGCAGTGATTGCATCAGAGGACCAGGTCCACTTAAGAGATTGTTCTAATTCACTCTTCACTCTGCCTAGATCTACCTGAAGTTGTCTATTTTTCTCAAGCTCAGCACACAAACTAGATTTTACTGATTTTAGCTCATTTTCAAGCCTAAGGTGTGCCTCACTTGCAACTTCCTTTCCCTTTTGAGTGTTCACAAGCCTGTTTTCCGTTCTTAGTTCCTCAGTTGTTTCCTTTAGGTCTACAGCTACTACCAATAGTCCACCTCTCTCATGATCTTTTAGATCATCCATAACCACCACTAGGTTATCTCTCTCGTATTCTATTTCTCCTAGTTTCGTGGTCAGCGCGTTTTTATCATTGATGAGACTGTGATATGCATCAATTAAAACATTAGCCAAGGATATAAGCTTCTTTTGAGAATAGGATATTAAATTTCTTTGAACATCCAGAAGGTTTACCTCATCATCATCGTTGTCATCTCCATCACCATCAGACTGCGCCACCAAGGCAAAAATAGAGTCATACTCAGCTTCTTCACTCTCCACTACCATCATGGAGTTGTCACCTTGCCCATCATATTCTTCGGATTCGCTGGAAGAGTCTCTGTCACGACCTCAAACCCTAACAGGCCGTGATGGCGCATATCGTGGAACTAGGCTAGCCAACCATCTCATTACTAAGCAGCAACCATAGCATAGAATAATGTAATTAAGTCTTAGCGTCCCAATAATAGTCTAACAACTCTAAACAAAACCTCCCAAGACTGGAGTCACTAGTCATGAGCATCTAAGAATAAAATAAATCTAACTCTGCTAATACTATAATATACTTATCCGAATCAATTGCTAAAACTAAATAAGGAAGGGAAATGGAGAAGCTGTGGACGCTGGGCAGCTACCTCGAAATCCCGTGAACTTATGCTACGAGCAAGGACAGTTATTGCTCCGGATCGTCACCTGAATCTATGCACAGAGGCACAGGGACTCTTTATGAGTATGCCAACTCAGTAGTAATGAAAATAAATCACAGTCTGAGAATTATAAAACATACAGTACAGACATACAATTTCAGAAATGCCAGTAAAACACCAAGACCAGGTAGTATTTGTGAAATACATAAGTTCAAAATCAGTTTCCATAAATCCTTTGAAACAAGTGTAATATCAGTATATCTCAGTAAAATTCTCAGTAAAAATTAGTTTGAAAACGAAGTAAATCATAGTTCGAAAACTTAGTAAAATCATCATAAATCTGCCCCTCGGGCTAAAATCTTTTATTGTAACAATTTCCCCTCAGGCATTCTCACAATCACTCAGTAACGGCCCCGCGGGCAATAATCATCACTCAGTAACAATCATCACTCAGTATCATCCCTGCGACAATAATCATCACTCAATAGGTACCTGCGCTCACCGGGGGGTGTACAGACTCGGGAGGGGCTCCTACATCCCAAGCGCTATAACAACATAAGGCCTGAAAGCCTCCTCACAATATAGGCCTGAAAGCCTCCCTCATATAAGGCCTGAAAGCCTCCTCACAATAAAGGCTTGAATGCCTCCCTCATATAAGGCCTGAAAGCCTCCTCACAATATAGGCCCGAAAGCCTCACTCATTCAGACACTCTCAATTTGCCCTTAGGCCATAAACATACAAGGTTCTCGACCCCAAAACAGTGTTTCATTTTTCAATAAATAGTATGAAATACTCTGAGTGTCAAAAAAATTTATCAGGGAAAGGTTGAGTGAAAAATCATAACATATCGGTGAGGAAAATATAGTAAACACAACCCCCAAGGGAAAAACAGATCGGCACTAGGCCCCAAACACGGCTTACAGTCCAAATCATATCATAATAAAATAATACTAATTAAGCATAGGCTTAAAAGTCGGTTTAGCAACTCAATAGTCACCTAAATAGGAAGATATTTCCAAAGTTTCAACCTTTGCATTTCAAAACCCGTGAAAGGGTGCATAGTCCGGGGTTTCATACCCTCATGACAGGATTTAAAGACATTACTTACCTCAAAACTAGCCCGGAAACTATTCCGCAACAGGCTTTCCTCTCGTATCAACTTCCGAAGTCTCCAAATCTACCAAGTTCAGATTTTTATCGTCAATTTATGCTTAAGGAATAAATTCCAATCGAAAAAAATCAAATTTAGCTCAAAAATCCGAATTTGGTCAAAACCCGACCCCCGGGTCCGCATCCTGAAACTCAAAATTTTTTATACAAAACTGTTCTTCATCATCTCACGAGTCCGTACATATAAAGAACACTAAAATCGGAGTTCGTTTGACCTCTCAAATCAATCCCGAAAGGTCTCATAATCTCAAGCGCTAAACCCACCTTTTTCTACTGATTTTCATGAATTAATACTGAGATTATGTTCTATAATCACCCATAATTGAGTTTTGATGATCAAAATACTTACCTCTATGAATAACACTGATTTTCCCCTTCTAAAATTGCCTCAAAAGCTCTCTTCCGTACAACAATAGTGTAAAAATATGTTAGGGTCGCGGAAGGTCTAATTTATATTTTTGCCAGGGTTTCCGCACCTGCGACCCACTTACTCTCACCAGCGAGACCGCACCTGTGATCCCCTAAACTCACATGCTACCCTTCCGCACCTGCGACCCACTGCCCGCTCCTGCGGGCCCGTACCTGCGGTCAAACTTTCGCAGGTGCGGTTACACCAGCACCAGCAGCTGTATTGCTGCAATTTCCAAGCCCAAACCTCCGTTAAGCACCCGAATTCAATTCCGAGCCCCTGGGGACCCCAAACAAACATACTAAAACGTCACATAACATCATTCAAGCTTAGTTACACTCTCAAAACACCAAAACTAACATCAAAACACCAAAATTACATCGGATTCAAGCCTAAGAACTTTGAAATTTCTAAAATCCACCAACGATGCCGAAGCTATCCAAAACAACTCTGATTGACCTGAAATTTTGCAGACATATCCAAAATGACATTATGAACCTGTTCCAACTGTCATAATTCCATTCCGACCCCGATAGCCTATTTTCCACTGCCGACCGGAAATCATCAAAACTAACTTTCGCCAATTCAAGCTTAATACTACACCGGACATCACAAAATTATTCTGAACAGACTCCTAAGTCCCAAATCACCTAACGAAGCTATCCGAGCCATAAAATACGTATTACGAGGTCGTTTACCAATAAGTCAACTCTCAGTTGACTTTTCCCATTTTACGGCATTTTTTTTAAAGGCTAAATGACTGAACTATCACTAAAACCATTCGATTTCAAGCCCATCAACGCTAACACATCAATAAAAGAATAACCAACCTATGACAAGTCAATAACAGCAATTATAATGCAGGTTCTACGTAACGACGGATCGGGTCGTTACATTCTTCCCCTCTTAAACAAACGTTCGTCCTCGAACGGGTCTAGAAACATACCTGGAGTCTCAAACAAGTGGGGATATTTGCTCTGCATCTCCCACTCGGTCTCCCAAGTAGCCTCCTCCACTGGCTTACATCTCCACTGCACCTTCACTGATGCTATATCCTTAGACCTCAACTTTCTGACCTCGCGAGCTAAAAACTACTGGCTCAACCTCGTATGACATATTACCCTCGAGCTGAACTGTGCTGAAATCTAACACATGAGACGGGTCACCAATATATTTTCTGAGCATCGACACATGAAATATCGGATGAACACTCGATAGACTAGGTGGCAAGGCAAGCTTATAAGCCATCTCTCCAACCTTCTGAAGCACCTCAAAAGGACCAATAAATCGTGGACTTAGCTTTCCTCTCTTTCCGAACCTCATAACACCCTTCATGGGTGATACCCTCAGCAGTACCTTATCACCTTCCATAAAAGACACATCCCGAACCTTCCGGTCCGCATAACTCTTCTGCCTAGACTGCGCCGTGCAAAGTCGCTCCTGAATCAACTTCACCTTCTCCAACGCATCCTGAATCAAATCTGTGCCCAATAACTTAGCCTCACCAGGCTCGAACCAACCAACCGGAGATCTACACCTCCTACCATATAAAGCCTCATACGGAGCCATCTGAATACTGGACTGGTAGCTGTTATTATATGCAAACTCCGCTAGTGGCATGTCCTCCAAAATCTGAATATTCCGCTCTGACTGCCCGTCGGTCTGCGGGTGAAATGCAGTGCTCAACTCTACATCAGTCCCCATGCCTCTCTGCACGGCCCTCCAAAACTGAGATGTGAACTGAGTACCTCTGTCAGAAATATTAGAAACCGGAACTCTATGCAACCGGACAATCTCTTTAATGTAAATACCAGTTAACCGCTCTAAAGTATAAGTAGTACTGACAGGAATGAAATGCGCGGACTTGGTCAATCTATCCACAATGACCCAAATCGCATCAAAACCCTTCGAAGTCCGAGGAAGCCCAACTACAAGGTCCATAGTAATCCGCTCCCACTTCCACTGCGGAATAACTAACCTCTGAAGTAATCCACCTGGTCTCTGGTGCTCATCCTTGACATGATGGCAGTTGAGACATCGTGCTACATACTCAATAATATCTCTCTTCATCCGCCTCCACCAATACAGTTGTCTCAGATCCTGGTACATCTTCGCGGCACCCGGATGAATAGAATATCGCGAACTATGAGCATCTGCTAATATCAACTCTCGAATACCATCCACATTGGGCATGCAATTATGGCCCTGCACCCTCATAACTCCGTCATCACCAATATTCACATCCCGGGCATCACCCCGACGAACTCTATCCTGAAGAATTAACAAGTGGCGGTCATAATACTGTCGTTCCTTAATATGATCAAATAGAAGACCGGGAAGTCATGCTAGCTACCACCCGTGGAAGGTGTGACAAATACAATCTCACCAACTGACCCGCTAAAGCCTGGACATCAAGTGCTAACGGTTGCTCTGCTGCTGAAAGGTAAGCTAGACTCCCCAAACTCTCGACTCTGCGACTCAAGGCATCGGCCACCATATTGGCCTTCCCCGGGTGATACAAAATAGTAAGATCATAATCCTTGAGAAGCTCTAACCATCTCCTCTGACACAAATTCAAGTCCTTCTGCCTTAACAATTCAAGCTACGATGATCAGTGAAAATCTCACATTGTACCCCATACAAGTAATGTCGCTAAATCTTTAAGGCATGAATAATGGAAGCCAACTCAAGATCGTGCACAGGGTAATTCTTCTCGTGCACCTTCAATTGTCTTGATGCGTAGGCAATCACCCTACCGTCCTGCATTAACACCGCTCCCAAACCAACTCTAGAAGCATCACAATAGACTATTTAAGAACCCGAACCAGTAGGCAACACCAAAACCGGAGTTGTGGTTAATGCTGACTTGATCTTCGAAAGCTCTCCTCACACTCGTAAAACCATCTGAATGGACCACCCTTCTGGGTCAATCTAGTCAATGGTGAAGCAATAGAGTAGAATCCCTCCACAACGGTAATATCCCGCTAAACTAAGGAAACTCTGAATCTCTGTAGCTGAGGACGGCCTGGGCCAACTCTGCACCGCCTCAATCTTCTTCGGATCAACCTGAATACCCTCACTAGACACCACGTGCCCCAAGAAAGCCACTGAACCAAGCCAAAACTCACACTTGGATAACTTTGCATAAATCTTCTCCTCCCTCAATCTCTGTAACACAACCCTCAAGTGTTGAGCATGCTCTTCCTAGCTACGAGAATAAACCAGGATGTCATCAATGAACACAATGACAAACAAATCAAGGTACGGCTGAAACACGTTGTTCATCAATTGCATGAACGCGGCTGGGGCATTGGTCAGTCCAAATGACATAACCAGAAACTCATAATAACCGTATTTGGTCTTGAAAGCAGTCTTCGGAATGTTAGAATCCCGAATCTTCAGCTGATGATACCCAGACCTTAATTCAATCTTGGAGAACACCTTAGCTCCCTGAAGCTGATCAAATAAGTCATCAATACGAGGTAAATGATACCGGTTCTTCACCGTAACCTTATTCAGTTGTCTATAATCAATGCACATACGCATGGAGCCATCCTTCTTTTTCACAAAAAACACTGGCGCACCCCAAGGCGACACACTAGGTCGGATGAACCCCTTATCTAAGAGTTCCTGAAGTTGCTCCTTCAATTCTTTCAACTCTGTCGGTGCCATACGGTAAGGTGGAATAGAAATAGGCTGAGTGTCGGGCACCAAGTCAATACCAAAATTAATATCCCTGTCAGATGGCATGCCTGGCAGGTCTGCAGGAAATACGTCCGAAAAATCACGGACTACAGGAACAGAATCAATAGATGGAGTCTCACTACTAACATCCCTCACAAAAGCAAGATAGGACTCACACCCTTTCTCAACCATATGTTGAGCCTTTAAATAAGAAATCACTTTGCTAGGCATGTGCTCTATAGACCCTTTCCACTCAACTCTCGAAACTCAAGGCATAGCCAGGGTCACATTCTTAGCGTGACAATCAAGAATAGCATGACATGGGGATAACCAATTCATGCCCAGAATTACATCAAAATCGACCACCCTGAGTAACATCAAGTCCACTCAGGTCTCCAGACCCCCAGTAGATATAAGACACGACCGATACACACGGTCCACAACAATATTATCACCCACCGGAGTCGAAACATGAACAGATTTAACTAAAGACTCACGGGGCATATTCAGGAAGTGAGAAAAATAGTATGAGACATAAGAGTACGTGGAACCAGGGTCAAATAAAGCCAAAGCATCAGTGTGACAAACCAAAATAGTACCTGTAATCACCGCATCTGAGGCCATAGCATCAGGCCTAGCCGGAAGTGAATAAATACGTGGATGGCCTCCACCTACTCGACCTCCCCCTCTAGTGCGGCCTATATCTGCCTGACCACCACCCCTAGCTGCCTGGGTAGGTGGTGAAGTGACTGGGGCTGAAGCCGAGGGCTGAACCCTCTGCTGGGATGAACTACTAGGACGACGGGGACACTGCCTCCACCCATGTCCGAACTTTACACACTCATAACAACCACCTGAAGCTGGAGATGAAAATGAACGAGAACCTCTACCACCCTGATAACCACCAGACGAACCATGCATAGACGAACCCTGATAAGATAATGCTCGGGCGGAGCTCTGAGCTGGAAGGGCACTAAAAGATGAACGTCCCTGATGAGAATTACGAGGACCCTTCCCCAACGATACACCATTGTAAGCTGAGCGAGCTAGGTGTGGAGGTCTAAATGGACGACCTCTGCTAGGCTGAAATTGCCCTCTGGGAGGGGCACCACTGAAATTACCTGATCCCCGAGGCCTCTTAGCCACCCTCTCCTCACGCTCCTGCCTGCGAACCTACTCAATGTCCCGAGCTATATCAATAACCTGCTCAAACGTGGCTCTAGACACCCTTTCTCTGGTCACCAAAATCCGAAGCTGATACGTGAGACCATCCACAAATCTCCTAATACGCTCTCTGTCAGTGGGAACTAACTCCAAAGCATGTCTGGCCAACTCAAAAAACCTCATCTTGTACTAAGTAATTGACAATTGTCACTGGTGCAGCTGCTCAAACTGCATGTGTTGCTCCTCTATGTGGGACTGAGGAACATATTTCTCCAAAAAGATCATGGAGAACTGCTGCCAGGTGAGCGGTGCTGAACCAACCGGCCTACGCCTCTCGAATGATTCCCACCAAGTAAAAGCAGCACCAGCAAACTGATAAGTAGCAAATGAAACCCCGTTGGTCTCCAGAATACCCGCAGTATGAAGCATCTTCTGACATTTATCAAGAAAACCTTGGGCATACTCGCCCTCTGTACCGCTGAAGGTCGGAAGCTGAAGTCTGCTGAACCTCTCCAACCTGCGTTGCTCATCCTCAGGCATAGCAGGTACCACATAACCCTGAACTGGAGCAACTAGCTGATCTGGGGCTGCTCTTGCTGCCCGAATACCTCGTACAACTGGATCAGGTGTCCGGGCAACTGGAGTCTAATTGCCTCCCCGGCCTGAGCTGCATTGGCAGTAGTGGTCATAGCCACTGCCTGAGCTAAACTGGAACATACCGTCAATATCTGAGTCAGGGTCTCCTGAAGACCCGAAATAATACAGCAGGTGATTGAGCCTGTCCCGCTGGAGCAACATCGGCGGGAACCTGATCCTGAACGATAGGGGGATCCTGTGGCAGTGTCCCAGCTACTGCACGAGCAGGTCCCCCAACTCTATCACGGCCCCGACCCCTTGTGGTTCTGGCTGGTGCCTGGTCACCCTGATCGGTATCCTCACCATCTATGAGAGAATGAAACAACACAAGTTTAGATTTCAAGAATCAATAGATTGGCACGAAAGAGTTCAAAAAGATATAGATGTTACCTAAGAGTTCTGCAGCCTCTCGAAGATAAGTACATACGTCTTTGTACCGATCCGCAAGACTCTACTGAACCTGATCATGACCGTTGAGTCCTATGTAACCTAAAGCTCTAATAACAACTTGTCACGACCCCAAATCCTAACAGGCCGTGATGGCGCCTATTGTGGAACTAGGCTAGCCAACCATCTCATTACTACGTATTTGTTCAATTATAAAAGTTCAAGATTTAATAATAAGCAGAAATCATAGCATAGAATAATGTAATTAAGTCTTAGCGTCCCAATAATAGTCTAACAACTCTAAATAAAACCTCTCAAGACTGGAGTCAATAGTCATGAGCATCTAAGAATAAAATAAATCTAACTCTGCTAATACTATAATATATGTCTCCGAATCAATTGCTAAAACTAAGTAAGGAAGGGAAATGGAGAGTTTGTGGACGCTGGGCAGCTACCTCAAAATCCCGTGAACTGATGCTACAAGCAAGGACATCTACTGCTCCGGATCGTCACCTGAATCTATGCACAGAGGCACAGGGAGTCTTTATGAGTACGCCAACTCAGTAGTAATGAAAATAAATCACAGTTTGAGAATTATAAAACACACGGTACAGATACACAATTTCACAAAAGCCAGTAAAACACCAAGTCACCAGGTAGTATTGTCAAATATATAAGTTCGAAATCAATTTCCAGAAATCCTTTGAAACAAGTGTAATATCAGTATATCTCAGTAAAACTCTCGGTAAAAATCAGTTTGAAAACGAAGTAAATTATAGTTCGAAAACTTAGTAAAATCATCATAAATCTGCCCCTCGGGCTAAAATCTTTTCTTGTAACAATTTTCCCTCAGGCATTCTCACAATCACTCAGTAACGGCTCCGCAGGAAAAAATCATCACTCATTAACAATCATCACTCAGTATCAGCCCCACGGGAATAATCATCACTCAATAGATACCTGCACTCACTGGGGGTGTATATAGACTCCGGAGGGGCTCCTACAGCCCAAGCGCTATAACAACATAAGGCCTGAAAGCCTCCTCACAATATAGGCCTAAAATCCTCCCTCATATAAAGCCTGAAAGCCTCCCTCATATAAGGCCTGAAATCCTCCTCACAATAAAGGCCTGAAAGACTCCTCACAATATAGGCCTGAAAGCCTCACTCAGCAGACACTCTCAATTTTCCCTTAGGCCATAAACATACCGGGTTCTCGACCCCAAAACAGTGTTTCATTTTTCAATGAATAGTATGAAATATTCTGAGTGTCAAAACAATTTATCAGGGAAAGACTGAGTGAAAAATCATAACATATCGGTGAGAAAATATAGTAAACACAACCCCCAAGAGGAAAACAGATCGGCACTAGGCCCCAAACGCGGCTTACAGCGCAAATCATATCATAATAAAATAATACTAATTAAGCATAGGCTTAAAAGTCGGTTTAGCAACTCAATAGTCGCCTAAATAGGAAGATATTTCCAAAGTTTCAACCTTTGCATTTCAAAACCCGTGAAAGGGTGCATAGTCCAGGATTTCATACCCTTAGGAAAGGATTTAAAGACATTACTTACCTCAGAATTAGCCCGAAAACTATTCCACAACACGCTTGCCTCTCGTATCAACATCCGAATAAAGGCTAAATGACTGAACTCTCACTACAACCATTCGATTTCAAGCCCATCAACTCTAAATCATCAATAACAAAATAACTAACCTATGGCAAGTCAATAAGAACAATTATAATGCGGGTTCTACGTAACGACGGACTGGGTCGTTACAGTCTCCCCATGCAGCAAGAGCCTATTTCACAACATTGTCAGAGGCGTCTTTTCTTTTGAATCTTTTGTCAGGAACCTGGTTCCTCTCATTCTCCTTTTCATTGTTGGCTTTTTAATGATCCCGCTTATGAATAGGACAGTCTTTAAAGAAGTGTCCAGGCTTTCCATACTTATGACAACAATCATTTCCTTTGAAATCCCTGCTGGAACTTCCTTTCTTTGGAATCCCACCATTTTTTCGAATCATCTTTTGGAATCTTTGAGTGATATACTCCATGTCGGATTCATCACTACTTGAGTCTTTGTTGGTAGCTTTGAGAACCAGGTTCTTCTCCTTCTTGGCCCCTCTTCTTTCAAGATCCTTCTTTCTCTTCATCTCATAAGTTTTGAGATTTCCAATGAGTTCATCAATGGTCATATTCTGCAGATCCTTTGCTTTAGTGATAGCATTCACCTTGCTCTCCCAGGAACCTGGTAGAACACTTGTATCTTCCGGACCAGCTTGTTGGTTGGAATAATTTCTCCAGGTGAATGAAGCTCATTGATTATGGAGGTGAAGCGGGTATGCATCAGTTGTCAACATATATTTTTGGACTGCTTTACCTGAGTAGTCCCTTCGTGAGCCGTTTGAAGAGCTTCCTAGATTTCTTTGGCAGATTCACATGCCGAGATACGATTATACTCGTCTGGTCCAATACCACACACAAGAATCTTCTTTTCCTTGAAGTTCTTCTCAACAGCTTTTCGGTCAGCACCACTGTATTCTTTTCTTATCTTTGGAACAACCTTTGTTCCCTCTCCAATGGCCTTCATAGGAACAAAGGTACCATCACAAATCACGTCCCAAAGTTGGGAGTCTTCCACCATAATGAAGTCATGCATTCTTGTTTTCCACCAACCATAGTATTGGTCGTTGAATCTTGGGGGTCTATAGGTTGCTTGTCCTTCCTCGAAGTTTGGTGGAGCAGCCATGATGAGGATCCTTTCTAGGTGTTAACCTTTTAGAAAGAACATGTTCTGATACCAATTGAAAGAATTTAAGGGTCCACCAAACTATATAGAGAATCGGGTTCTCTATTAGTTCCCACAGAACACATGTACACTGCAGTAAGTAAATGGCACAATGGAGTTTTACGTGGAAAACTCCCATCTCACGGGATCAAAAACCATGACCCCCCTTGTAGGATTTCAACTTCACTACTGAGCAAATTTAGATTACAACCTATTATAACCTAGGAATTAATCTCTTAATCCCTCACTAACTTGTAACACTTTATTACAAGCCACTTTGTAATAACTCTATTACAAAAACTTTAAGCCTAGGAATTAACCTCTTAATCCCTCACCAACTTGTAACACCCTATTACAAGGCACTTTGTAATAACTCTATCACAAAGACTTTACAACTTGACTAACTCTAGCCAAGACACAAACACAAGGGTTTATGATTTACAAAAGATCTTCTACAGACATGCTTCTAAGTAAGCTGGGTAGAAGTTACAAATGAAGAACAAATAACAAAGACTCAACAAACCTAAGGACATGTAATACCTTCAATACATGGAACTGGTCCTTGGTTATGTTGTTCTTCGTTCTTGATGCCCTTGAGAATCACTTGCAAGATTGTCACCGACTTGAGAGAATGCTTGATGAGTTCTTGAATGTGCAAGTGATTTATTTTCCTTTACTTTACGTTAATATCTTAGTTGACATAACTTGGATCTGTAAGAAAGTTAGGTAAAGAGCATTCCCCATAAAGTTGATTGCTGCACTGTTTCTGCATTGTAGCGTGTGCAGGCAGCAACTTTACAGCTGTGAAGAGTTGACTTGTACAGTCACCTCGGAGACTGGTAGCTATCTGTTCCCTCTACTGTTCCTTTGACTCGGAAGAGTTGAACTGTGTCCCCAACTGGAGACTTGTTGACTTGTACAGTCACCTCGGAAACTGGTAGCTATTTGTTCCCTCTGTTGTTCCTTTGACTCTGAAGAGTTGAACTGTGTTCCCAACTGGAGACTTGTTGATCTTTAAGTTCTTGAGGATGTGTATCAGGTTCCTTATTTTGTTCTTGACATAAAGTTTGTTAGATCATCACAACATAAAACGAAGGTAATTATAACCTATCACCATCCCTTACCATGTAACAATGAACATATAACAATAGGGAGATAGAATAATCAAGATCAAGTCTTACGTCAACAATGGTTCCACAATACCAATCTCAACTTTAGAAACAACACTCAATTATCACAGATAGTCCATAAATGCAGAAAGAACGATCAATTTAGTAATTAACTAGTCTAAGCATGGATATCATGATCAAAGAAAGAAATAAATGACAAGAACCAAGTCACACCGCATGCTTTAACCCAACAACAACACATAAGTACTTGTCACCTCACATATACGTTGAACCCAACATTTAAACAAGTAGCACGTAGAAAACAAGCCCTAATCCCTCAAGTCAAGGTTAACCACGACCCTTACCTCGCTCCCAAAGATCAACTCAAAGCTCAACTACGGCTTTGCCTTTCAAACAAGCCTCCGAACAACCTAATCTAGCAAATTATCAACCAAACGATTCAAAACAATCCTTAGGAACTATCACAAATGAAAAAGGTTCAATTTAGGTCATTATTGAAAAAGTCAACAAAAGTCAACTCCCATGCCCGCTTGGTCCAAACCCGAAATTCGGACCAAAACCGGATTACCCATTCACCCCCGAGCCCGGTTATGTAATTTGTTTAGAAATCCGACCTCAATTTGAGGTCTAAATTTCAATTTTACAAAAATCCCTAATTCTTCCCAAACTCCCAATTTCCACCATGAAAATCTTAGATTTTAGGTTGAAATCTTATGAATAGAAATGGAAAACTGAGAGAAAGTAGGTTAGAATCACTTACCAATGAATTGGGAAGAAGAGCTCTTGGGAAAATTGTCTCTAGGGTTTCTAAGTTTGAAATTTTGAAAGAATGAAGAAAATCCCATCTAACTCATCTTTTGATCAGGCGTAGAAGTTGTAATTGCGAACCTCGCAAATGCGAGATTTTCTTCGCAAATGTGAAGTCCTAATATTTCTTTTATCATCGCATTTTCGATGATTTGTTCGCAAATGCGAACTGGGCCACACCGCAAATGCGACCCAACTGATCGCAAATGCGACCAAGTTTTCCCCAGTCCCACTTTGCAAAAGCGAAGACTTGTTCGCAAATGCGAACATATGGTGCCCATCAACTCTTCACAAATGCGAGGAAATAGCGCGCAAATGCAAACCTAACAGGAATTCTACCATATCGCAAATGCGAAGCCTGGCCTCATAATTGCGAGGTCTGAGGCCTACACCAGAAACTAAATAACACCAGCTATTTTCTATGTCCAAATTCACTCGGTAGCCTATCTGAAACTCACCCGAGCTCTCGGGGCTCCAAACCAAGTATGCACACAAGTCTAAAAACATCATATAAACTTGCTCGCGCGATCAAGTCACCAAAATAATACCTAGAACTATGAATCAGACACCAAAATCAAATGAAATTTTCAATGAAACTTAAGAACTTCTATTTTAATAACCGGACGTCAGAATCACGTCAAACCAACTCCGTTTTCACCAAATTTTGCAGACAAGTCATAAATATAGTAATGGACCTATACTGAGTTCCGAAACCAAAAAACCGTCCCAGTATCAACTAAGTCCAACATTGGTTAAAACCATGAAATTCATTAAGCCTTTAAACTTCAAATTTTTGATAAGAAGCGATAACTCGAGTTAGGGACTTCCGAATTTGATTTCGGGCATAAGTCCAGGTCTCAAATCATGATACGGACCCACTAGGATTGTAAAAATACAGATCCAGGTCCGTTTGCTCAAAATATTGACCGAAGTCAATTCAAATAGATTTTAAGGTAAAATTTCATATTTTATCAATTTTTAACATAAAAGTCTTTCGAAAAAACACCCAGAAAACGCACACAATTCGAGGGAGGCTTAAAGAAGCTATTGGAGGCTTCAAAATACCGAATCAGGGTTTAAAACTCTAGATGACCTATCGGGTCATCACATAGATGCATCTTATGTGGTATACATGGCAGGTGAATGGGCCCAGATTCACATTTGATATTTTCATCATTCACGGGATTCAATCCCAATTTTAGTTAGTCTATTAAGTAATGAGAACAAACAACATAATAGAATTCATAAAGAACTTTCTAGTTCTTTAATATTTACTCATGTGAATTCTCTTTTTTTTGCACATCATACTTAAATTAACATGGCTAAACCAATTATGCCAACTGATAAATTATCAATATTGATAAACTTCAAGTTTAAACCATGACGTGTGCAATTATAAAAAAAACTCCAAGTTTATTATCATATGGATTTTTATACCAATAAACTTTCCGTTTACTGTGTCATGTAATTTCACCATTCTTTTATTTGTGTAGTACAAATCAGGGGGTAGTTGACATATACATATTACTCTACTACAGTTGTAGTAATATAAAGATATTAAATTTCTTATTATTTGTAGTCTCAATATAACCAACCGTTTCCGCGAATACTTTAGAAACTCAATAAGTTTCTTTGAGACTTACTACAACACAGTGCCTTATTGATAGTTAATTTTATTCCTCCAATATAGTAATAATATACTCTTCCAGAGCTCTCAATTCATTTGGCACTACCATATATTCATCTACACCCATTGGTGAATATCTCTTTTAAAGAGAAAATTATACCATTATAGTCATAGTCAAAATTATATGCAAGATATATTTCTTGCATTACTATTATTCTTTAATAATCACATCATCAAAATATTTTGGCGTACAATAGGTACGTGACCAATGACCATTCATGCCATAATAATGACATTATTTTCTCATATCATCCCAAACCTCTTTCTAGAGGTGAGTGTGGTATATTCACTACCACTAACACGTTCATATTCTTCCAAGAATGATTATGAATATGTATCATAAATAACATGTTGTCTCATTCACATCATGAATGAAACATAATCATCTATATGTGGTTTACAAAATATCATGTCACATCGATGACAAAATTACTTTCACAGAGTGAAGGATTATTTTGAGAATCCTTATTATTCTCATTACCACAATGATAACGATTATAATTTCGTCTATTGTCCACATCCATTGATACCTTCACGGTAATAATTTTGTCTTCTTTCAGACTTATTGCATATTGCTACCACATTCTCTTAAGGGAATGAGAATAAAGAAAATTCAATGCAACGGGTTTCCACTTTTTGTGCTCACGGTCATACATGACTTTGATCATGGCAAGACATAGAAATTTTATCACTTCCGGTGTTTATAATTTCTTACAAATTCTATCAGAGTTATAATCAAAATTTGTTATTTTTCTTGTATTTAAAATTAAATTATAAATTCAAGAATTTAAAAGAGAAAAATAAGGGAAAGAGCTTACCTTAAATCCAGAATTTATTCCTGGCAGAACTTCACGGATGATGAAACAATTGACAATCACAATACTCAATATTATGTACGAATTGAGTACCATGCACGTATCCCAAAGCCCGATGCTACTCAATTAGTTAGAGTCTCATGTTGATAACGTATTATAAAACAATAAAAGAAAAGAGTTGCAAAGAAAAGTAGAGAGAGAATTTTTATTGATTTAGGATGATCAATGGAATAGAATCTCTCTATTTATAGGGGAAAAGTGACTTAGCCAAGAAACCCTAAAATCTCTCTAAAATATAGACATTTACCTTAAATATAATTCTATTTATAACAAGTTTTCCCTATAATTTTTGCTTTATTTGTAATTTTCCTTTCCCTTGTGAAGGGGAGCCTTGGAGCAACGTTAAAGTTATCTCTGATTGACATATAAGTCACGGGTTCGAGTTGTTGAATCAGCCTTTGATGACCCTTGCATTAGGGTAAACTGTCTACATCACACCTTTTGGGTGCGGCTCTTCCCCGGACCCTTCAAACTGCCATTTTTATCTTCCTTTTCCCACGTGTGAAGACAATGGTGTTAGCACCTTTTGGGTTGTGGTCGATTTATAAACAATAAGGTATTGAGGGTGTTATGATATATTTACCACAAGCCAATAATACTTTATTCATATTCTTGTATTTCAAAGCAAACTTGGTGTTGAAGGGAAAAGACATACAACGACAACAGTTCATAATCAGAAACACACACATATCTGCTATATATAGCAGATATTCTTCACCCAAATTTATTGCTGAAGGGAAAAGACATACAAAGACAACACTTAAATCATAATCACACACAAACTTAGAGCAGATAGTAATCCATACATATGTTTGCAACCAAATTACGAATTTTCAGACTGGAAAATTCTGTGATATATTTTTCATGGCAACATTCTACATGACTTGTATTTACGGGAAATAGCTTCATTTTCAGTATTGATGCTTCTGCTGGCAACTCTCGAAGAGCCATAACTTGCGCTTTGGAGGTTCGAGACATATCATCAACTGCATAAAATTGTGATAATTAAGATAAACTTAATAATCCGAAAGCTATAGTAAACTGCATAAACATATATATATGTCTGCAACTGCACATATAGAAACATTCGTATATATTAAATTCATAGGATCATATGCATATTGACATATGTAATGTATCTTGATGCGTGACTTGCATGAAATAAAAAAGGAGCTCGGTGCACGAAGCATCCCCTTCATGCAGGGTTCGGTAAAGAACCACACACCAAGGGATGTGATGTAGGCAGTCTCCCCTGGTGCAAGCATCAGTGGCTGGAGTCGGAGCTTTGAACTAATCCAACATACTTTTTTCTCGCGTGTGTATATGTATGTATGTGTGTGTATATATATATATATATATATATATATATATATATATATATATGTATGTATGTATATTAAACAGGTCGGTGCACTAAGTTCCCGCTATGCATATGGTCTGGAAAAGAGCTGGACCACAAGGATCTATTGTACGCAATCTTAATTACCCTGTATTTTTGCAAGAGGTTGTTTCCACGTATATAAAATCAAGGAAAAACAAGGTAAAATAGACATTAATTAAGAGCAGAAGAATATAAATATAGATGATTATTTCATATTTTATAGGTTTATGCTCGAAACTAACTGTGAGAACTTGCAAAAGAAGGATCTCATGTATTTTCTATACTGTATAACTTTCCCTTCTTCAGATCTTAATTAGTTTTATATACTATTATATAAGTATATCGTTCAATATAATACAGTCGAATCTCTCCGTAACAACTTCGTTTGTTTCAATATTTTCTTGTTCTTATAGTGAAGCGGTACTATGGAGGTCCGATAGTTGTACACTGCCATCCTGGCATAGTACGAACTAACCAAACTAATTAAATTACTTGCTAATCAAGTGCAAAAGGAAAAGACCAAATTAATTAACGTGGCTAGCTAATTGATATTCGGCTAATGCATGACTACCATAAAATTATAAAGGCAAAATACTTTAACGCCCTCTAAACTTGACACGGATTATTAGTTACAGTCTTAAACTATTCGTGGTCTTAATTACCCCTCTCAACTTAGCTTTTTGAGAGTCATTACCCCCTGGACACTGATGTGGCAAAGAGTGTGGGTGCACTCACCTGCCACGTGAATTTTTCTGTATATGTGGCATTTTTTTAAAAAATAAAATATAATTTTACCTTTTTAAGTATGTTACTTTTTTGGATAATTTTATTCGAATACAATTTATTATAAAATTTGGATAGAACTACATTATTTATGCTAACTATATTTATTTGGCTAAAATAATAATATTTTAGTTAATCTTTTTTCGAATTTGACCTGAAAATAAATATTTATACAATTAAAATAAATAGTCAAGGCATCTAAAACATTATAAAAAAAATACACATAGCTTTTCGTTTTTTCTGACATCAGGCACTTCGAATTGGATTATGAAAATTCCGGTTCAATTTTTCGGTTATGAAATATCAAACCAAATAATCTCAATTCGGTTTGTTTTCTTAGAGATTTCAGATTAATTGGTTTAGTTATTTTGAAATTTATGTTTAAAGATATGGACATCTTCTGATCGGAAATAATGGACCTCTAAATAAAGTATTTATGTCAAATTGTCTAATTACCGCATTCCCATTATATTCATCTGAAAATTTGATAATTGTAACTACAAATGTAAATCCTTGATATGACAAAAGGATTACAAAAAGAAAAAATAATAATAAATAAGTATGAGATAACTATCATGAGTATATATTATAAATAGTCACTTGAAATAAATAGTCAAGGCATCTAAAAAGTTATAACAAATACACATGACTAATTATTTCAATTATATAAATCCTTATTTTCACATCAAATTCAAAAAAAGATTAACTAAAACTTTATTATTTTTAGCCAAATAAAAAAGTTTAGCCTAAATAATGTAGTAATATCCAAGTTTTATTATAAATTATACTTGAAAAAAATTATCTAAAAAAGTAACATACTTAAAAAGGTTAAAATATATTTTATTTTTAAAAAAAATGCCACATATATAGAAAAATACACGTGGCAGGCGAGTGCACCCATACTCTTTGCCACATCAGCATCCAGGGGATAATGACTCTCAAAAAGTTAAGTTGAGGAGATAATTAAGACCACGAATAGTTTAAAACTGTAACTAATAATCTGTATCAAGTTTAACCGGATGTTAAAATATTTTGCCAATTATAAATGAGAAAAGTAAATGTAAAGTTATGAACCAATAGTCATCGCCAAGAGAACGACGAAGAAGATAGCAAGCTTGTTCACTGGATGTTTGGCGGCCATATTTGCAAACACTTTGGATTGTATTGCTAAAAATGAACAGCAACTAGGAGAAGAGTGTGTGGTGATTTTTTTCAGTGAAAAGGATCATATTTATAACCCCCGGGGTAGGCGGAGCTACAATATTAGGTACACATAAATGTCACTGTACTCAAGTACAGTCAAATCTTTCTTTAACAGTATTATTTATTTCGATATTTTTTTTATTACTATAGTGAATTATTGTTATAGATGACATATATTATAACATAACATACAGATTAATTCCGACAAAAGTTTAACTTTTATAGTAAATAATTATTATATAAAAATATTGTTGTAGAGAAGTTTGACCGTATATTTTTGCACCCTTGTTACATAAGTGTCACTAAACAATATTGGTACCATAATTTTAGACTCTTCAAATTCAGCTTTATTCTTCTCAATAATTTTAACTTTTAAGACTCAAAAGAAATCACAGGGGGTTATTTTCTTAAATAATTTTTTTGTTCGAGTGGAAATTATTGTTTTGGATAAATAGAACAATTGAAAAGATTATTTCTTAAGAGAAGGGGATACATGAAAAGCATTTTAGGGGGTTGAGTTGCCTTAAGAGTTAGTAGTATAGTGCATCCCACTAATTTGCATGCATCTAACTAAGGTGGCAATTTAAGTCTAAATCTATACAATCCGCCCAATTCGCTCATTGACGGTAGAAATAATATGGGATACACTTTTTAATATGGTATTTACTTTTTATTCAGTATTTTTAATGCTGGAAAAAAATAGTCACTATTTTATTAAAGTTAATATAAAAAGACATTTTTACCCTTTCTTCATGAGTGTTGTGTAAATATTAAGGATATTGTGTCCTTAATATTTACATTGCACACATGAAGTTAAAGGACTCCATGTCCTTAATATTTACACTGCTCATATGAAGTTAAGGACATGATGTCCTAAAGTTTAACTACGGAAGGTACAAATACAAGACATTTTATCTTTAATATTTACACAACATTCATGAAGTTAAGGATAATATGTCCTTAATATTTACCAACACTCATAAAGTTAAGGGCACTACGTCCTTAACATTTATATTGCACACATGAAGTTAAGGACACCACGTCCTTAATATTTACACTGTACATATGAAGTTAAGGACATGAGGTCCTAAAGTTTAACAACAGAAGGTGCAAATACAAGTTAAGGACATTATGTCCTTAACATTTATACTGTAATATGAAGTTAAAGACATGATGTCCTAAAGTTTAATAACGGAAAGTGCAAATACAGGACATTTTGTCCTTAATATTTACACAACATTCACGAAGTTAAGGACACCATGTCTTTAATATTTACACAACATTCATGAAGTTAAGGACAACATGTCCTTAATATTTGCACAACGTTCATGAAGTTAAGGACACCTTGTCCTTAATATTTACAGGTGTTTGATGATACTCATTTCTTAATTCCCCATTTGTTTGATGCGTAAAGAATGTTAATTTTCGTTTTGTGGTAGGGCATGTCAATGTAGTTCTACATACTCATTGATGGAAAGAAATTCTGAAACCCAATTAGAAGGGAAGAAGAAAACAAAGTGCGGTATAATTAGCAGGGGCAATAACTATCAAATAGGCACAGAAAATTGATAGAAGAAACCAAAGTGTGGTGTATGAATCTATATAGAAGCAACACAAATTTGTATATGTGCTCAAATAAATGTCCAAGAAGTTGTAACCACTAAAGGAACTATAAGATCACTAGTGCAATACTGCGTTCTGGTTTATCGCATAACCACATGGGTATTTTCGTCAAGGCGGGTAAAAGATTATTAAGCACTGGCTAAAAAGTAAATACATTTTAAACAATGCCTAAAGAGTAAAGACATCTCTAAATAGTGGCTAAATGTGCACTTCTCCCTTATTGACGTGTCCATTCTTGAATACAGTCCATCTTGATCTAGCACATCTCAACCCATTTAAATTGACTAATTTTTTAGTCCAAATTAATCCATGAGCAACTTTGCTAAAATATTATTAAAATAATTTTTTTGTTTGATATATTATATATTACCATAACAAAAGAAAAAGATCTTAATAAATAATTCATAAGAAAATAACACACATTAACTGAAATATGGTAAGAGTCGAAAGGTTGGGCTATGACCTAAATTTTAAGTTATTTCAACCCAATCCATCTTAGCCCAAAATCATTGACTCGTCTATTTATTGACACATCTCATTTTCACGGCCCCAAAAAAAGTCCAACCCGCATGAGATTTCAATGATGTAGGGTATAATATGGATAATCGAATTTGGTTAGATATCAATCACAGACTTCTATTTTACCAAACAAACATCCTAGTGGTCTTTTTCACATTAATTAATATGGATATATAAAAGAAACATGGGTTTGGTCTCACATGTTTCATTTACCGTCTTTTCTCTTCATTGCATACAGTAGGCCATTAACGGGTAGCTCATACCTACATTTTTGCACTACATTTTGAACTAAATGCTGTCACGCCTACTTTTTTTGGATGGGATAGAAAATTTTTCTGATTGAAGTAACATTATTTAAAATGAGATTATTTATTAGTTTAGAGTCGTTATTTGGGATAACTATTTTGGTGCCCCAAGTCATCGATTTATTCTAAATTTCAAATTGAAGAAATTTGACTATGTTCTAAAGTCCACAAAATTAGAAGACCGGGTAAGGAATTCTGTTAATCCGGGAGAAGATGTTAGGCATTTTCGAGTACCGTAATTTTAGCACGGTCGCTCAACTATCAATAATCGGCCTAATTATCTGATTGAATACACATTTAAAACCTATTGTGTTTTTTTACTTTTTAACCGCTTTTAATATTTATTTAAACACTTTTGGTGCTTATGGAAATTATTTGAACAAGTCGCAATATCGCGCACTCATTTATTTTTGTACATATTGCATATCGCGCCGCGTGAAATGCACTCGCGATTTACAATATGTTTATTTTTTATTATTTGAAGTTATGGTCAAGTCACGTGAAACGCAAGTCATGTGAAACGCACACTCGAATCGGGTTTATATATCGTGACCATGCCACGGGAACCGTACCCATAGTCACGATAATTTATTTAAACGCGTCTAAAACAAGCTACAAGTGTTCAAAATATATTTAATATAATTTGAGATTATTGTGAGGCCACAAATTATAAAGGTTCATGTTGGAGTGAGATTGTTTGTTTTACTTGGCTCAAATAAAAGCATTCCAACTAGTCCAAACGTTTGCTCCATGTGAATTAAAGAAAACTCCAATGCTTCTAAATTTAGGTTCCTTATGACTTAGTCAATCACAGGGAACTAAGCTAATTAAGTCATTAGGAAAGTGATGCAGATTAATACTTATGGGTCATTAAGGTTCCTGAAATGGGCCAAAATATTCTGAATTAGCCCATAGATCATAATGAGTCCATACGAACTCATGGCATTAGTTATTTTAATTAAATTGCTTTTGGGCTTCATGTCTTTGCCGAGGCAACAATCAAGGGATTGAAGAGCAATTAAACAATGATAGCAACATTAGAATTCAAAAGTCCAATTTCATATATCTCAAATTGCTTTTGGGCTTCATGTCTTTGCCGAGGCAACAATCAAGGGATTGAAGAGCAATTAAACAATGATAGCAACATTAGAATTCAAAAGTCCAATTTCATATATCTCAAA
>ML363691.1:0-34165 GCA_005239505.1 Nicotiana paniculata | reverse complement strand
AAAAAAAAAAAAAAAAAAAAAAAAAAAGACCAAGATTCAAATCTATCGAAATTTTTAAAGAAAATGAAATTAGTACATCACTGTGACTATTCCTATCAAATACAACCTTAACAGCTAAAGAAAAATATGAGAATGCCTTTGTTATGATTTTCAAATTCCTCTTTTGGCCAGGCTATCAACCGATACACTTCAACATTGTCTGGACTCTCTCAATCATCAAATTTGACCAACTGGTGATCAAATTTGAAGACTGATAAACTTTAACTCAACAAATGTCCTTTAAGCATGGTTGATGAACGAGACAAACCAAACTAAATTCCAAATCAGGAAAAGAGTAACTTTCATTTCAATGCAATGTATCTAAGCATGCTTAGGTAGTGATCGAACCAAATAGTAGATCAACAAAAAATAGAATTGATTTTCCATGAATGTTTTCACTACTTAGGTTTCCAGCATGTATTATGAATTTATCACGCCAGTTACTTCAACTTAAACTCACATTTACAGTCAAACATGTGGGAACATTCCATTATATACATAAACTAATAAACCATACAAGTCTTATAAAAGAAACAAAATCCCAGCATCCATTACATGGCTTAAAGTCAGAATAGATACCTTAAAATGCAGTAACGGAGCTTAGAATGGCAAATAAAGGCTAAGATTGGAGAATAAACTCGGTAAAGCTCAGGAAACAACATCACATAAACAGAAAACAGCAAGAACAAAACCCAGAATGAACCTTGACTTCAACTCAAAATTTAACTTGAGAAAATCAAAATTTTGACGATAGAACCTAAGAAAAAACTCTGAAATCTATGTGAGTGTATAAGGGAAGCTAAGCTTGCAGAAAAATGGAAGACTTTAAGGTAAATTTTGTGTGTGTATTTGAGAGGAATGGTGAGTGAATTGACGTGTGAGAATATGAGGAAGAGTTTCTTTTTTATAGAATATGTCTATACCTTATGAGGGAATGAGATAAGGCCTAGAAAAGAATCTGTCAGCCTTCCTTAAAATTTAGAAAAATTGCATCTCTTTTCAACTGAATTGGACAACTATCCTCTTTAGATATTTTTCTTTTATTTTCTAAACCTTTAACTTCTGAAAACTACCATTTTAACCTAAATTTTGACATAATTCTCTTATTTTATTACATTTTCATCCCTCACCCTATTTCTAGAACCTTCTAGGCGATTGCAAACTAAGATTCCCTGATTTTATCATTTCTTTTAGACCCCCTCAAGTGCCTAACCTTCTCTTTTGATCTCATTGTCTACTATATTCAACATAATCATACTGCTATTTTACTTAATAACGGCAATGTTCACCACCCAACAATTAACTTAGACCACATTAACAATAAATTAACCAAACAAACTAGTACATGAATTAAACTAAATCAATCCTCGACTAAGCACATGTTAATATGCAAATTAAACCAGCAACAAACTAACTAAACTTCAATTCAACAACAAATTTACGGATGATTAAACATTAAACTAGACATGTTGAAATTCAAAAGGGAATGACTAACTAAATACGAAATCTAAGTAATACTTAATTCAAAAAGCTAATCGATACAAAGTAAACAAACACAAATATTTTTTACTGTAACACTAATTAGCTAACTATCCCTTTTTAATGAATGAAACAAAACAAAAGAAAGAGATGTGGGTATACCTATTGAGTTTTCAATTGAAAGCAGAACCAAACAGATTTCAACATAGCCTAGCCATCACAAATCGACCACCAAAGGTCCTTTCTTCCAAGAAATTTGACCTGAAACAAACTTTAGGGCCGGATCTTCTTGAAAGAAAGGATTCATGAGAGTCAAGCAAAAGATGTATGGAACAGACCAAAAATCAGGCGTTGAAAACAGAAGAAGACAACAAAAAAAAGATTTTATTTCTTAGATTAAAAAATTAGGCAAAACCTATTGGGTTCTAAGGAAAACGGGTTGGTGATTAGGAATGATGAAGGGGAGGGGATTGTCTGGTGAAAATGTGTGTGGGATTAGAGACGGGCCACCAAAGTGGACGATTTCCGGCGACGGAGATGATTGAGGATGAGAGATGAGAAGGGTATGTGAGGGTTCATGGGGGTATGGGGGATCTCTTCAGACAGTTATAAGGGGGGAGGTAATTAGTTCACATTCGTTGGATGAAGATTAAACGAACGACCAGGATTAAGGGGAGGGAAGACGAGATCGTTTGGTTTTGACCAGATTGGGCTCGTGGGAATTGGGTTGGTTTGGAGAGAGAAGGGCGAGTGTTAAAGCAATTGGGCCATGTAAAATTGGTCCAGTCCAGTTTCAATTCAAAACAACCCATTTTCGTTTCTTTCTTTTCTTTGATTTTAAAATAACTAAACGAATTAAAACCTAAATTAAATCCTAAAAATACAATTTAAAATCTAAAGACTATGAAATTAAGATATGAACATTTTATGACTTACGATATTCCTAACATGCATAAAATATGTGGATAAATGCAAAACAAACAAAGAAAAAACTTCTAAAATTCATAAATGTCACGACCCGATTTACCCTCCGAAAGCCATCGTGACGGCACCTAATCTCTACGACTAGGTAAGCCTAATTACGGAAAAGATATTAAATAGAAGCAATAAAATAAAAGACGGAATAAAATAAATCTACAAATGAAACATCGCCACTTGGCGCGTACAAAATACAACTTCCCAAAAACCCGGAATATCACTTTAGTCACAAGCTCTATCTCAAAGTGCTCTATACAACGTAAGGAAATACATGAAAAAACTCTCTAAGTCTGGAGTGTAAGGTGACTCGAAGGACTCTACGGACGTGGCAGAATTATCTTTCGGTCTCCTAGAAGCTGCTGCTCGGACCCCTAGCCACGAAAGGAAGTTCTGGTACCTAGATCTGCACATGGAAAACATGTGCAGGAAAGGGTATGAGTACACCACAAATTGGTACCCAGTAAGTGCCAAGCCTAACCCCAGTCGAGTAGTGACGAGGTCAGGTTAAGCCTCTACTGGATTTTTATAGTAAAAACAGTTTAAAATTGAACAAAGAGATGTAATAAGCTAAGGCAAAACAGTAGAAACAATAAGCTAAAAGAAAATAGCAACAGGGAGCCCTCGACTCAGCACAGCGTATCTCACAGTAACAAATATGCAATGCAGTACAAGGGGAAAGCTCTCGAAATCTCGTCCGTAGTCCCAATTTAAATATGCAATGCAGTACAGGGGAAAAGCTCCCGGAATCTCGTCTGTAGTCCCATTTTGGATACAATTTATTTAAATAGTTCAGGAAAATCACAGGAAAAAATATGGGTAAAACTACCTAAACATGGTGCGCATAGTAACAACTAGAGGAAGTTCAAGTAAAACAGGTAGACATGTTCCTTCCTAATCTAAACTACATAGTCAATACATGAGATAGTGAAATAGGAATGAAATGATTTATGTCATGGAAGGAAAATGGATTTTTAGCAACAATGGCCCGTTTACGTACTCGTCACCTCACGTACACGGTGCCCAAACAACAAAAACAATATTAAAATAGCCTAAGGGGATGTCCCCAACACAGAGTTAGGCAAGCGACTTACCTCGACTGCGCTACTCAACTCAAAACCACGCTCATGCCATGAGTATCCGACTCCGAATGGCCCGACTCTATCCAATTCGATTGCATAATGTAAATATCACTTTAATGAATCAAAATAGCTAATAATTTTCGAATCTAATACTCTAAATTAGGAAAATTACCCAAAAAGTCCCCCGGGCCCACGTCTCGAAATCGGGTAAAAATTATAAATTCCGGACGCCAATTCACTCACGATTCTAACCATATAATAATTACTCAAATCGGATATCAAAATCTCGATCAAAACTCAAGAATTTGGCCTAGGAACCTTTTCCAATTTTTCCCAATTTCTCCACCATAATTTCGAATTTAAAGGGTAGATTAAAGAGTATAATCATGGAAATTAGTCTAAACCGAGTAGGAATCACTTACCTAAATTGCCCAGGTGAAAATATCCCCAAAAATTGCACTTTTCCGAGCTCCCAACTTCAAATTATGAAAAATGGTTCAAACCCTCGATTTTGGGTATTTAATGTTCTGCCCAGTTATTCTTCAGTGCGATCGCCGACTTCCAGTCGCGATTGCGGAGAGTAATCCACACACGCCACTCTTTTTCTCTACACGAATGCAGGGTCCTGATCACGATCGAGGACCTCAACCAACTCAACCTACGCGATCGCGGTTGGCTTCATGCGACCGCGTAGAGTAACACTCAAAACCCTGCTGCCTAAGACTCCTCTACGCAAAGGCACACATACCCATGTGAACGCACAGGTCAAGACTGCCCAACCTATGCGACCACAGACCTTTTTAGGCGATCGCATATAACAAAAATATGCCTGCCTCAACTTTACTCTACGTGATCGTGGATTCATCCATGCGATCGCAATGAACAAATGATTGTTGCTGTAAAACCAGAAAAACCAGCAAACTCCCAAAGGCTAAAAATGCTCGTTTGAGCATCCGAAATACACCCGAGGCCCCCGGGACATCAACCGAACCTACCAACCATTACTAATACCTCATTCAAACTTAGTCGAGCCTTCAAAACACATCCCATAACATCAAAATCTCCAATTATGCATGGATTCAAGCCTAAGGACTTATGAAATTTTCAAATTTCACAAACACTGCCGAAATACATCAAAACTGATGCGAATTACCTCAAATTTTACGCACATGTCATAAATGACACTATGCACCTGCTTCCACTTCCAGAATTCCATTCCGAGCCCGATATCAAAATTTCACCTATCGGATGAAATTGCCGAAATCCTAACTTTCGCCAATTCAAGACTAAAGCTACTACAGACCTCGAAAACCCATTCCGAACACGCTCCTAACCCCGGAGTCACCTAATGGAGCTAACGGAGTTGACAGAATTCCATTCTGGATCCGTCTTCACACAGTTCTAACTACGGTCCGATATCTCAAGCTTAAACTCACATATAAGGACTATGCGTCCAAAAACTCTCCGAATTTCACCACTCAATGTTCCAACAAGTCCCAAAAGCAGAATTAGACATGGGGAAAGCAGTTATTAGGGGATCGGGGCGCTAACTCTCAAAACGACCTACCAGGTCGTTACATTTTCCCCCTCTTAAGAAAATCGTTCGTCCTCGAACGAGCATAGAGACATGCCTGAAGCTGTGAAAAGATGAGGGTACTGATTGCACATATCCTGCTCGGTCTCCCAAGTCGCCTCCTCAACCGGCTGACCCCTCCACTGAACCTTTACTGACGCAATATCCTTTGACCTGAGCTTGTTGATCTGTCTATCCAATATAGCTATTGGCTCCTCAACATATGATAAATCCTTGTCCAACTGGACTGAACTGAAATCCAAAACATGAGTCGGGTCACTGTGATACTTCCGGATCATGGAGACGTGGAATACCAGATGAACTCCTGCTAGGTTGGGAGGCAGGGCTAGCTCATAAGCAACCTCCCCAACACGTCGCAACACCTCAAAAGGGCCAATAAATCTCAGACTCAGCTTACCCTTCTTCCCAAACCTCATGATGCCCTTCATAAGAGATACCCGAAGCAAAACCCGATCACCAGCCATAAATGCCAAATCACGAACCTTCTGGTCCGCATAACTCTTCTGCCTGGACTGAGCTGCGCGAAGTCTCTCCTGAATCACCTTCACCTTGTCCAGGGCGTCCTGGATCAAATATGTACCCAAAAATAGGGCCTCGCCCGGCTCAAACCATCCTACTGGGGACCGGCACCGTCTACCATACGAAGCTTCATACGGCGCTATCTGAATGCTGTAGTGGTAGCTGTTATTATAAGCAAACTCTGCAAGTGGAAAGTATCGGTCCCATGACCCTCCAAAATCCATCACACAGGCATGGAGCATATCCTCAAGAATCTGAATCATGCGCTCGGATTGCCCGTCTGTCTGAGGGTGAAAGGTTGTACTCAACTCTACCCTGGTGCCTAGCTCCTACTGAACGGCTTTCCAGAACCGTGAAGTGAACTGTGTACCTCTATCTGAAGTGATAGATACTGGAATACCATAGAGGTGAACAATTTCCCTGATATAAATCTCCGCCAACCTCTCGGAGGAGTATGTAGTCAACACGGGTATGAAATGGGTTGACTTGGTCAGCCGATCCACAATCACCCAAATAGAATCGAACTTCTTCAAAGTCCGGGAAGTCCAACCACGAAGTCCATGGTGATCCGCTCTCACTTTCACTATGGAAGCTCAATCTACTGAAGTAACCCTCCCAGTCTCTAATGCTCATATTTGACTTGTTGACAATTGAGAAACTTGGCCATAAACTCCACTATATCATTTTTCATCCTTCTCCATCAATAGTGCTGTCTCAGATCCCGGTACATCTTCGCGGTACCCGGATAAATGGAATACCGCGAGCTATGGGCCTCCTCAAGAATCAACTCTCAAAGCCCATCCACATTGGGCACACAGATCCGACCCTGCATCCTCATCACATCGTCATCTCCTATAGTCACATCCCTGGCATCACCTCACAGAACCCTGTCCTAAAGAACCAGAAGGTGGGGATCATCATATTGGCGCTCTCGAATGCGGTCATAAAGAGAAAACCAAGCCACCACACAAGATAAAATCCGGAAAGGCTCTGAAAGATTCAACCTCATGAACTGACTGGCTAAGGACTGAATATCTAAGACTAAGGGCCTCTCAACTGCCGGAAGATATGCCAAACTCCCCAAACTCTCCGCCCGGCGACTCAAGGCGTCGGCCACCACATTGGCCTTCCCCTGGTGGTATAATATAGTGATGTCATAGTCCTTTAGTAACTCCAACCATCTCCGATGGCGCAAATTGAGGTCCTTCTGCTTGAATATGTGCTGCAAACTCCGGTGATTAGTGAAAATCTCACAGGGAACACCATATAAATAATGACGCCATATCTTCAGGGCGTGAACAATCGCTGCCAACTCGAGATCATGAACTGGATAGTTCTTCTCATGCAGCTTCAACTGTCTGGACGCGTAGGCAATCACCCTACCATCCTGCATCAACACCGCTCCGAGGCCAATCCTCGAAGAATCACAATAGACGGTATAGGACCCTGAACCCGTAGGCAATACCAACACTGGAGTTGTAGTCAGGGATGTCTTGAGCTTCTGAAATCTCTCCTCACCCTCCTCAGTCCACCTGAATGGAGCACCCTTTTGAGTCAACCTGGTCATCGGTACTACAATGGATGAAAATCCCTTCACAAAACAGTGATAGTACCAAGCCAAACCAAGGAAACTGGGGATCTCTGTAGGTGATGACAATCTAGGCTAACTCTGTTGTCATGACCCAAACTGGAGGATTATGACTAGTACCCGCGCCATACTTGCCGAGCACCAACATACATTTTATCTAGTCTTCTTATTATCTTTAAGGGCCGACGAGATCAATATAAGTGGTAGATATGGATTATGAACACCAAAAAAAGATAGATAATGGAATGAACATGGATAACATGGGATAACAAGACTGCCAAGAAACTACATATAAGCTAGGAGCTACCACGCTTCCACGAAAGACTATACAACAAAAATCATCCGACAAGGCATACCAAACTATACATAAGCCGACACCTGTCTATGAGCCTCTAAAAGAGCATAGTAATGCAACATAGTCAGAACAGGGCCCCGACATACCCATAATATCTATAAACAAAAATGCATACCAAGACCACGACAAGTCTGGAGAAGGGATATCGCTTATAACCGCTAAATTGGAAAGAATACTATGGTGGGGGAACTGCGTCTACCTGTCTATCAGGACCTGCAGCACGACATGCAGCGTCCACAAATAAAAAGGATGTCAGTACGAATAATGTACTGAGTATGTAAGGCAGGTCAATATAAATATGAACAATAATGTAAAGAGAGGTAGAAAAGATATAACATGTAACATCTGAATGCTTCTAAGAGACAGTAACATAAAACGCATGATACATATATACACATAATCTTTTAAAAACATCTGCCTCTGTGGGCATCATCATTATCATATCAACATCCTCCTCTATGGGCATCATCATCATATCATACTCGGCCTCAAAGAGGACTCGGTAAACCCAACCGATCAGTGGTTGCACAATAGGTGCCATACCCGGCCGACTATAGTGTGGCTCGGTAGAGTAAAATAGATACATATATATAATGCATGTAGGACTCATTGGAATCATGTTCTGAACATTTTAGAGTGACGTAAGGTCGATATTCTCCGTACACATTATTAGGATTAACTCTTCATCAAGAATATTATAAGAACCAGGAAGTACCAACAACATTAATAACATAAGAATAAGAGAAGCAACCTCAACATCAATTGTTCCATAAGAAGGGAAACAATGTAAGTACTGCTAGCTTCTAAGAGTAGAGTATCTTTGGAAGCTCGTTCATTACATTATGTACAATCGGAGTCGTGCAAAAGAAGGAAGGGGATAGCCTCACATACCTTGTATATACTGCCCCAATCTCAAGCTATGAAATTTTCACGATTCCTCAGTCTACAATAAGAGAAACGACACTATCGTTATCATTTAAACGTCATAACTATTGTGTATCCACCATAACATATTTTACGATGAAACAGACAACACCTCCCCTATATATATGACTTCACACAATTCAAAAAAATCACCAAACAGCCCAAACAACATCAATAATAATCATATTGATCCTCCCAAAAAATTCCACACACAACCTAATAACTTCATACATAAGACGACCACCGTAGTCGTGTCAAACGACCCGGAAATGTTATGACGAACGACCAGACCACAACCCTACATATATATGGTGTTTCTCCACACCCTTACTCCTCCAGAACTCCACAATACAGTAGTAAAACATGCAGCCCAACAACAACTAAAAACAGTTCGCAAAACAGTCCACTACAAGTGAATAACTCGAACTCACGACTTTCGATCACCGTCCCGTGAGTTCTTACAAGTTTAAAACGAATTACCATGAATTTACGGAACAAAAAAATGGATTAAAGATAGCAGTAAACTCACCTTACTTGCTGGATAACTCAGCCCTTATCTTGGTTCTTCAATAGGTTTGCCCTCAATTTGAACTTGAAAGAGAGGGAAAACCAATTAGGGTTTGTGAATAATTTTTGGGAGGAAGTTTGCATGGGTTTAGGTATGGTTATTTGTGAAATATAATGAGGGATATATTTCAGGAGATAAGCCTTTTAATGTCCTCTTTGGATGACCCGAAATTGCCTCTTTTTGGGCTATCATTTAACCAAGCAGGTGCCCACCTACTTGTCACCTAGCAGCTTGTGCAGTCTCGCGAAAATATCTATATCTCTCTACTCCAATGTCGTATTGATAAGTGGTTTAATGCATTGGAAAATAGACTCATAAATCTTCAATTTGGTGGGTATATCACCCTGTAAGTACAAGTATATTGGGAGAAAATATTAATAACATTTGACCTAAAGTTTAAGTAAAACTATGAACCTATGTTGCGACAACTCTTGTCGACTTTTGTTTCATAACTCGTTTGAATTCAAGACTATGATACGGATATTATATGATTCAAATAACTTAAAAAATAATTCTTGAGAATATCAAGCACCCCTAGGTTTACCCAAAAATACGAGTTACAACATCCTTGATTCGTTTAACTTCTAATGCGTGTTAATCACTCTTATACACTCTTGTATCATTTAAGATCAATAGGATTAAATTCTTATCATCTCAAAGCTAATCTCTTCTCATTCTTACGTCGATTAACTTATGGCATGAGCCAACGTATGTGAATATAGGTTGTAACACCCTCCCCCCTTAAGAGCATTCGTCCTCGAATGTAAGTGTTTAGGGGGAGCCTAACTCATCGTGGATTCCAACGGAAATTTCCGACCCATTTTTCCCCTATAAAATGGATACTAGACAAACTTACAAGCAGTTAAACCCAATGTATTGCCATTCAAGGCTACACAAAGCATTATGGATATGTACACTATCTGCATATCACCATTGTGTATTAAGGAAGACTACTCTCAAGCTATTGCTTACCTCATAGAGTTGTTTCACCTTCTAATGCGTCCTGTGTCCCCTCGGCATCCTTGTTATCTCGAATCTAGAACAAGTAAGGGTATTTAGACTTCATCTGCTCTTCTTCTTCCCAAGTAATTTCCTTCATGTTCTTGTTCCTCCACAATACTTTGATGGAAGCTACATACGTTGTTCTTAGCTTGCGGACTTGTCGATCTAATATAGCTACTGGCACTTCTTCATATGATAGATCCTCTGTAACTTGTACATCTTTGATAGGGACGACTCGAGAAGGGTCTCCAATACATTTCCACAACATAGATACATGGAATACCGGCAGGACAAATTCCAATTCGGATGGCAACTCTAACTCATAAGCAACCTGTCCAATTCGTCGAAGAATTTTGTACGGACCGATATATCGTGGACTCAACTTACCCTTCTTCCCAAAACGCATAACACCCTTCATCGGCGAGATCCTCAGGAAAACCCAATCACCAACCTCGAACTCCAAATCACGACGTCGGACATCAGAATAAGACTTTTGCCTGCATTGTGCCGTCCTTAGACGCTCTTGTATCAGCTTCACCTTCTCAATGGCTTGGTGAATCAAATCTGGCCCATATAGTTCTGTTTCACCGACTTCGAACCATCCAAGTGGTGATCTACATCTCCTCCCGTATAGTGCCTCGTACGGGGCTATTTTAATAGTGGAATGATAACTATTATTGTAGGCAAATTATATAAGTGGAAGATGGTCATCCCAATTCCCCTTGAAATCCAGAACACATGCTCGTAGCATATCTTCAAGTGTTTGAATGGTACGTTCAGCTTGTCCGTCAGTCTGTGGATGGAATGTAGTGCTGAGATTCACTTGTGTGCCTAAACCCTTCTAAAAAGACCTCCAAAAGTTAGCCGCAAATTGCGCTCCTCGGTCTGATATAATAGATATCGGCACACCATGAAGCCTAACAATCTCCTTGATATACAACTTTGCATAATCTTCAGTTGTGTAAGTTGTCTTAACTGGCAAAAAATGGGCACATTTTGTAAGTCGATCAACTATCACCCATATGGAGTCAAACTTATGATAAGAGAGAGGCAATCCAATAATGAAGTCCATATTAATCACCTCCCATTTTTAGGTAGGAATCTCTATATTCTGAAGCAATCCACTGGGTTTCTGATGTTCGATTTTTACTTGTTGACAATTAGGACACTGGGCTATAAATTCTGCAATAGTCTTCTTCATGTTATCCCACCAATACTGCTCCTTAACATCATGATACATCTTTGTCGAGCCGGGATGGATGGAATATCGGGATTGATGAATCTCAATCATAATCTTTTCTCTCAACCCTGCCACATCAGGCACACATAACCGGCCCTGGTATCTCAGCGCCCCATCTGCTCCGATCTCAAAAGCCGTAATTTTACACTGTTGAATGCTCTCTCTCAATCGTACTAAGGTAGGATCTTCGTATTGCTGTGCTTTTACCTCGGCTACCAAAGATGATTCTGATGTATTGTGTACAGTAACCCCTCCTTCATCAGAGTCTAACAATCTAATTCTCATATTCGCTAGCTGATGAATCTCATTAGTCAACCCCTGTCTACTTGCCTCAATATGTACTAATCTTCCCATTGACTTACGACTGATAGTGTCTGCCACAACATTGGCTTTACCGGGATGGTACAATATTTCAACACCGTAATCTTTCAGTAATTCAAGCCACCTATGCTGCCTCAAATTCAACTCCTTATGCTTGAAGATGTATTGTAAACTCTTCTGATCTGTGTAGATGTCAACATGGACGTCGTATAAGTAGTTCCGTCATATCTTCAAAGCATATATTACTGCAGCCAATTCCAAATCATGGGTCGGGTAATTCTTTTCATGCTTCTTGAATTGTCTTGATGCATAAGCAATCACCTTCCTATGTTGCATCAATACGCACCCCAAACCTATACTGAGGCATCACAATATACCACATAACCTTCTGTTCCTTCTGGGAGAGTGAGGCACTGGCGCAGATGTCAATATATTCTTTTACTCCTAAAAACTTCGTTCACAAGCGTCAAACCACTGGAACTTAGTAGCTTTCTGTGTTAACCTAGTCAATGGTGATGATATAGAGGAAAACCCTTCTACAAATCGCCTATAATATCCTGCTAGCCCCAGGAAGCTGCGGACTTCTGATGGTGTTGTAGGTCTCGGCCAATTCTTTACTGCATCGATCTTTTGAGTGTCGACACTAATACCCTCGTCAGATATCACATGGCCAAGGAATGCTACTGAGTTCAGCCAAAATTCACATTTGGAGAGCTTAGCATATAACTTACGATCCTGAAGCGTCTGTAATACTATCCACAAGTGGACCGCATGTTTCGCCTCCGAACGAGAATAAACCAAAATTTCATCAATGAATACGATCACGAACACATCAAGATAGGGCCTGAATACAGTATTCATGAGATCCATAAAAGTTGTTGGGGCATTTGTTAGCCCAAACGACATCACCAAGAACTCAAAGTGCCCATATCTTTTCCGGAAGGCCGTCTTTGGAATATCCTTCTCCTTAACCCTCACCTGATGATACCCTGAACGTAAGTCAATCTTGGAAAAATACTTGGCACCCTAGAGTTGGTCAAATAGGTCCTCAATCCTTGGAAGTGGATACTTGTTCTTTATAGTAAACTTATTCAACTGTCGATAGTCGATACATATCCATAATGACCCGTCTTTCTTCCGCACGAACAAGACTGGCGCACCCCAAGGTGAAGTGCTAGGCCTAATGAAGCCCTTATCCAGCAAGTCCTTCAACTGAGCCTTCAACTCGCGCAACTCTGCCGGGGCCATCCTGTATGGAGGAATAGATATGGGTTGAGTGTCAGGCAATACATCAATGCTAAACTCAATCTCCCTTTCAGGTGGAAGGCTTGGAAGTTCATCTGGGAAAACATCTGGAAATTCATTGACCACGGGGATTGATTATAGAGTAGGCGGCTTTGTCTCCGCATCCCTAACGCGAACAAGATGATAAATGTACCCTTTTGATATCTCTTCCTTGCCTTAAGATAGGAAATAAACCTACCTTTCGGTGTAGCGATTTTCCTTTTCCATTGGATGGACGGGTTCATTAGGAAATTAAAACCTAACCATCTTCGTACGACAATCAACATCTGCATAGCATGAGGCCAACCAGTCCATTCCTATTATCACGTCGAAATCAACCATTTCTAATTCAAATAAATTCGCCGAGGTTTGACGACTACAAATCATCACTGTGCAACCTTTTATATACCCTTCTAGCAATCACAGAATCTCCTATCGGAGTAGATACCACAAGTGGTTTACTTATCAATTCAGGTTCAATGCCAAACTTATTAGCCACAAAAGGTGTAACATATGATAATAGATCCCGGGTCAATCAACGCATATACATCATAAGAAAACACAGTAACAACATCCTGAGACGACTCGAGATCCTATCGACCTACTAGAGCGTAGGTTCGATTTTGAGCACCACTCAAACTCGGCACTGCACCTCTACCTCTACCACGACCTGTCGACTGCTGAAAACCCCATGCTGGAGGTCGAACTGATGAAGAAGAACCAGATAAAGATCCAATTGGTTGAGCCATACCACCACCTTCTCTACTAGGACAATCCCGCTTCATATGGCCAGGTTGTCCGCAAGAGTAGCACGCATCAAAACCTCGACGGTACAGTCCAAAGTGGGCCTTGCCACACTGATCACAACGGGGTGTTGGGAGTCTCGTCTGACTAGTATCTCTATGATATTGCGAGCATGATGCCCGCGAACTCTGACCTGGACCAGAATAGGTAAATCAATCATACCGAGGCCTCTGAAACTGTGGAGGAGCACTAGCAACAGGTGGCGCCGAACTCCTCGAAAACTGGGGCCTAACACTACCTCTGAAGTCATGAGAATACCCTACAAACCTCGCCCTCTTATGCTGGCCCCTATCCTACTCCCTATCTGTCCTTTGCTGGCGCTTATGATCCTCTAGGGTCTGAGCATAAGCCTGAATACGGGAAATATCCATGCCCTCCACCAAGGAGGCTGTCGTGCACTCATTTATCAGGTGTGGTCCCAACCCATTCACGAACATATGCACCCTATCACTCATCTCGGCCACCATATGAGGAGCATACCTTGATAAAGAATCAAACTGCATGCCATATTCTCGCACACTCATATTACCTTGTCTAAGGTTCAAGAACTTATCAGCTCTAGCTCGTCGTCTCTCAACGGGAAAATAGTGACGAAGAAAGGCCTCAGAAAATTCCTTCCACACAGATGGAGGGGCATTCAGACCCCTGGATCTCTCCCAACTATCATACCAGAAAACCGCTAAATCCCGTAACCAATATGAAGCCAACTCTACTGCCTTTGTATCTGTATCATGCATAACCCGTAGTGTACGATGAACCTGGTCAATAGAAGTCTGTGGGTCCTCCTTGGGGTCTGATCCGGTAAACACTAGAGGGTCTAGATTAATAAAATCATGAACTATCGTACTATCCGGTTTATCAACAACACCGGTATTCTGCCTCTGAGCCTGAGCAGCTACTAAGCTACTCAACAACTGTACCGCACTCCGCATATCCTGCTCTGTAGGGCCAGACAGAGGAACTGGTGGCGCTGGGTTCCTCCTAATATCCTTTGGATGAGACGGAGTAGATGAGGTATGGGACGACATCTCACTCTGAGCCTCACTTTGTCCTACTCTGGCTTGAGGTACATGACTGGTACCCTCTCTCGCAGCTATATCAAGTTGTCTACTAATCGATTGCTTCCTAGTCGAAGGCATCGCTGAAAGAAAACAAGGTTAATATTAGATACAACATTAAGGACTCAACTCTACGCACGATCTAGATTTAGGAAGAAGGTAATAACCGTAGATGTCACGTAGTCTCCTGATTATAAACGTGGCGCGCTACACATCAATAATCAAGACTTTACTAGACACGGCTCATAGACAACCCCTAGGACAGACTTGCTCTGATACCAAGTTTGTCACGACCCAAACTGGAGGATCATGACTAGTACCCGGGCCATACTTGCCGAGCACCAACGTACATTTTATCTAATCTTCTTATTATCTTTAGGGGCCGACGAGATCAATATAAGTGGTAGATATGGAATATGAACACCAAACAATGATAGATAATGGAATGAACATGGATCATGGGATAACAAGACTGCCAAGAAACTACATATAAGTTAGGAGCTACCACGCTTCCATGAAAGACTATACAACAAAAATCATCCGACAAGGCATACCAAACAATACATAAGCCGACACCTGTTTATGAGCCTCTAAAGGAGCATAGTAATGCAACATAATCGGAACAGGACCCCGACATACCCATAATATCTATAACCAAAAATGCATACCAAGACCACGGCAAGTCCGGAGAAGGGATCTCGCCTATAACCGCTGAATTGGAAAGCCTACTGTGGTGGGGAACTGCGTCTACCTGTCTATGAGGACCTGCATCAAGACATGCAGCATCCACAAATAAAAAGGATGTCAGTACGAATAATGTACTGAGTATGTAAGGCAGGTCAATATAAATATGAACAATAATGTAAAGAGAGGTAGAGAAGATACAACATGTAACATCTGAGTGCTTCTAAGAGATAGTAACATGAAATGCATGATACATATACACACATAATCTTTTAAAAACAACTGCCTTTGTGGGAATCATCATTATCGTATCAGCATCCACCTCTGTGGGCATCATAATTATCATATCATACACGGCCTCAAAGAGGACTCGGTAAACCCAACTGATCAGTGGTTGCACAATAGGGTCCATACCCGGCCGACTATAGTGCGGCTCGGTAGAGTAAAATAGATACATATATGTAATGCATGTAGGACTCATTGGAATCATGTTCTGAACATTTCGGAGTGACGTAAGGTCGATATTCTCCGTACACATTATTAGGATTAACTCTTCATCAAGAATATTATAAGAATCAGGAAGTACCAACAACATTGATAACATAAGAATAAGAGAAGCAACCTCAACATCAATTGTTCCATAAGAAGGGAAACAATGTAAGTACTGCTAGCTTCTAAGAGTGGAGTATCTTTGGAAGCTCGTTCATTGCATTATGTACAATCGGAGTCGCTCAAAATAAGGAAGGGGATAGCCTCACATACCTTGTATATACTGCCCCAATCTCAAGTTATGCAATTGTCACGACTCCTTAGTCTACAATAAGAGAAACGACACTATCGTTATCATTTAAGCGTCATAACTATTGTGTATCCACCATAACATATTTTACAATGAAACGGACAACACCTCCCCTATATATATGACTGAACACAAGTCAAAACAATCACCAAACAACCTAAACAACATCAATAATAATCATATTGAGCCTCGCAAAACAGTCCACACACAACCTAATAACTTCATACATAAGACGACCACCGTAGTCGTGTCAAACGATCCGGAAATATCACGAAGAATGAACAACCCACAACCCTACATCTATATGGTATTTCTCCACACCCTTCCTCCTCCAAAACTCCACAATACAGTGGTAAAACACGCAGCCCAACTGCAACAAAAATAGTTCTCAAAATAGTCCGCTACAAGTGAGTAACACGAACTCACGACTTCCGATCACCGTCACGGGACGTTCTTACAAGTATAAAATGAATTACCATGAATTTACAGCACAAAAAAATGGATTAAAGAGAGCAGTAAACTCACCTTACTTTCTGGATAACTCAGCCCTTATCTTGGTTCTTCAAACTCTAGGGTTTACCCTCTTTGAACTTGAAAGAGATGGAAAATCAATTAGGGTTTGTGGATAATTTTTGGGAGGAAGTTTGCAAGGGTTTAGGTCTGGTTATTTGTGAAATATAATGAGGGATATATTGCAGGAGATAATCCTTTTAATGGCCTCTTTGGATGACCCGAAATTGCCTCTTTTTGGGCTATCATTTAACCAAGTAGGTGCCCACCTACTTGTCACCTAGTAGCTTGTGCAGTCTCACAAAAATATCTATATCTCTCTACTCCAATGTTGTATTGATAAGTGGTTTAATGAGTTGGAAAATAGACTCATAGATATTCAATTTGGTGGGTAGAGCACCCTGTAATTCCAAGTACATTGGGAGAAAAGCTTAATAACATTTGACCTAAAGTTTAAGTAAAACTATGAACCTATGTTGCGACAACTCTTGTCGACTTTTGTTTCATAACTCGTTTGACTTCAAGACTATGATACGGATATTATATGATTCAAATACCTTAAAACACGACTTCTTTAGAATATCAAGCACCCCTAGGTTTACCCAAAAATACGAGTTACAATATCCTTGATTCGTTTAACTTCTAATACGTGTTAATCACTCTTGTATCATTTAATATCAATAGGATTAACTTCTTATCATCTCAAAGATAATCGCTTCTCATGTTTACGTCGATTAACTTATGGCATGAGACAACGTACGTGAATATGGGTTGTAACATCTGCAGCGCCTCCGCCTTCTTCGGATCTACTTTGATCCCATCCCAAGACATTTGTGGCCCAAGAATACCACTGAATGAGGCCAGAACTCACATTTGGAGAATTTCACATACAATCTCTTATCCCTCAAAGTCTAAAGCACAATCCTCAAGTGCTGCTCATGATTTTCCCATAATCGGGAATACACCAGAATATCATCAATAAACACAATGTCGAAGGAATCAAGATAAGGCCAGAATACATTGTGCATCAAATGCATAAAAGCTGCTGGGGCATTGGTCAGCCCAAATGACATAACAAGAAACTCACAGTGGCCATATCTGGTCCTAAAGGCAGTCTTCGGGATATCCGGCTCCCGAATCTTCAACTGATTATAGCCAGAACGCAAGTCAATCTTGGAGAATACCCTGGAACCATTAGCTGGTCGAATAAATCATCAATGCGAGGCAAAGGATACTTTTTCTTCACGGTGACCTTGTTCAACTGCCGATAATCAATACACATATGCATAGAACCATCATTTATCTTCACAAATAATACTGGAGCACCCCAAGGTGATACACTGGGTCTGATGAAACCCTTATAAAAAAACTATTGTAACTGCTCCTTCAACTCAGGAGGAGCCATACGGTAAGGAGGGATAGAAATGGGCTGAGTCTCTGGTAACAAATCAATGCCGAAATCAATATCTCTGTCGGGCGGCATACCCGGAAGATCAGCTGGGGATCAGGAAATTCCATCACTACTGGTACTGACTCAACTGGAGGGGTATCAACACTGACATCTCCCACATAGGCCAAGTACGCATCACACTCGTTCTTAACCATCCGTTGAGCCTTAAGAAATGAAATGACCCTGCGGGGAGTATACTCTAAGGTACCTCTCCACTCTAATCTCGGCAAGCCTGGCATAGCCAGCATCATGGTCTTAGCGTGACAATCAAGAAAAGTATAATGGGGCGACAACCAGTCCATGCCCAAGATAACATCGAAATTCACCATGCTGAGTAATAATAAATCAGACATGGTCTCAAAACCACTAAGAGAAATCAAACACGACCGAGATACGCAGTCCACAACTAGAGAGTCTCCCATAGGAGTAGATACATAAACAGGGGAACTCAAAGAATCCCGAGATATCCCCAGATGTGGAGTAAAATAAGAGGACACATATGAATACATAGAGACTGGATCAAATAATACTGATGCATCCCTATGGCAGACAGGGACAATACCTGCGATGACTGAGTCTGAAGCAACGGCCTCGGAACTGGCTGGAAGGGCATAGTACCTGGCCTAGCCTGGCCTCCCCTCTAGGGCGACCTTTACCTCCCCGACCCCCACCTCGAGCTAACTGAGGAGGTGGAGTGGCAGCTGGGGCTGGAAGAATAGCCGGAGGACCTGGAGGAGCACGTAGAGGCTGATAAGACTATGGAGGTGTGCACCCCTGCTGGCCTTGGGGCAATATCTAATCACGTGACGAGTGTCACCACTCTCAAAACAACCCCTCGGAGGATGTTGCGGCTGAATAGGAGCTGGCCTGCTGGGCTGGCCGTAAATAGCACCTCGAACTGGAGGCACAATGGATACTGACGGTGCATAATAGAACTCCTGAGGTCTAGGAGGAGTTGGAATATCGCTGGCTGCTGGAAGGGCTGAATGAACAGGGCGACCCACAAAGCCCCTACCGTAAAGTTATGCTGGTGCACGAGCTCCTTAAAAATGACCAGTATCTCGAGACCTCTTAGCCTCTCTCTCCTCTCTATCCCGGGCGAACATTCCCTCTACTCTCCTGGCAATACTCACTGCCTGCTGGTAATTGATATCCATCTCCAAATCTCTCGCCATACTAGTCTGAATACTAAGATGGAGTCCCTTAATGAAACGGTGAACCCGCTCTCTGACTGTGGCAACCAAGGCTGGTGCATGCCGAGCTAACTCGTTAAAACGGGCTGCATACTCCGACACAGTCATAGTACCCTGGCGCAACTGCTCGAACTCCGCACGCCAAGTATCCCTGAGGCTCTGAGGGGCATACTCTCGCAGAAACATCTCTAAAAACTGATTCCAAGTGAGTGAGGTTGCCTCGTCCAGACTACTCAGCTCATAGGCCCGCCACCACTGATATGCCACTCCCCTCAGCTGGAAAACGATGAAAGAAACCCCACTGGTCTCCACAATGCCCATAGTGTGGAGAATACGCTGACACTCCTCAAGAAATCCCAGAGCGTCATCTGAAGCTAGTCCGCTGAAAGTAGGTGGGTGGTACTTCTTGTACCTCTCAGGTCGAAGCTGCTCGGCCTCAGAAGTAGCTACCCTAGCATCATGATGAACTGGAGCCGCTGGGGGCATCGAAATATACTCAGGGACCTGCCCAACATGGACCTTCTGCTCAGGAGTACGGGATGCGGGAGTTTGTGCCCCTCCCCCGACCTGGGATATAGCAGGAGCTATCGGGAGTAGTCCAGCATGAGCTAGAGTACTGAACATGCTCATGAACTGAGCTAAGGTCTCCTGTAAGGCTGGAGCAACAATATGGACCTTCTGTGCCGGCTCTACAGCTGGGGCTGCTATAGGTTCCTCTATCGCTGCTCTCGCCAGTGCTCGGGCTACACCGCGTGGTCGTCCTCTACCCTGACCCCGGCCTCTGGCGGCTTTGGTAGGGGTTCGGGTGCTTGGTCGCTGGTCCTCCCATTACGGGTCCTCACCATCTGTGGGAAATAATAGAATAGAATTTTAGAATTTTTTATGTCAATAACTCGCACGATAAGGAAATCAAAGAAATATGATTGTTCTTAACAGTTACATAGCCTCCCGAACATAGATACAGACGTCTCCGCACCGATCTGCGAGACTCTAAACCGGCTTGTGACTTGTGACTCCTATGAACCTAGACGCTCTGATACCAACTTTTCACGACCCGATTTACCCTCCGAATGACATCGTGATGGCACCTAATCTCTACAACTAGGTAAGCCTAATTGCGGAAAAGATATTAAATAGAAGCAATAAAATAAAAGACGAAATAAAGTAAATTTACAAATGAAACATCACCACTTGGCACGTACCAAATACAACTTCCCGAAAACCCGGAATATCACTTTAGTCACAAGCTCTATCTCAAAGTGCTCTATACAACGTAAGGAAATGCATGAAAAAATCTATCTAAGTCTGGAGTGGAAGGTGACTCAAAGGACTCTGTGGACGCGGCAGAATTACCTTTCGGTCTCCTGGAAGCTGCTGCTCAGACCCCTAGCCACGAAACGAAGTGGTGGTACCTGGATCTGCACATGGAGAACATGTGCAGGAAAGGGCATGAGTACACCACAAATTGGTACTCAGTAAGTGCCAAGCCTAACCCCATTCGAGTAGTGACGAGGTCAGGTTAAGGCTCTACTGGATTTTTATTAGTAAAAACAGTTTAAAATTGAACAGAGAGATGTAATAAGCTAAGGCAAAATAGTAGAAACAATGAGCTAAAACAAAATAGCAACAGGGAGCCCTCGGCTCAGCACATCGTATCTCACAGTAACAAATATGCAATGCAGTATAGGGTAAAGCTCCCGGAATCTCGTCCATAGTCCTAATTTCAATATGCAACGCAGTATAGGGGGAAAGCTCCCGGAATCTCGTCCGTAGTCCCAATCTAAATATGCAATACATTACAAGAGGAAAGCTCCCGGAATCTCGTTTGTAATCCCAATTTAAATATGCAATGCAGTATGAATACCAGATACAATTTATTTAAACAGTTCAAGAAATCACAGGCAAAGATATAGGTAAAACTACCTAAACATTGTGCACATAGTAACAACTAGGGGAAGTTAAAGTAAAACAGGTAGACATGCTCCTTCCTAATCTAAACTACATAGTCAATACATGAGACAGTGAAATAGGAATGAAATGATTTATGTCATGGAAGGAAAATAGAGTTTTAGCAACAATAGCCCATGTACGTACTCGTCACCTCACGTACACGGCGCCCAAACAACAAAAACAGTATTAAAATAGCCTAAGGGGAAGTCCCCAACACAGAGTTAGGCAAGCCACTTACCTCGACTGCGCCACTCAACTCAAAACCACGAGTATCCGACTCCGAATGGCCCAACTCTATTCAATTCGATTGCATAATGTAAATATCACTTTAATGAATCAAAATAGCTAATAAGTTCGAAGCTAATACGCGAAATTAGGAAAATTGCCCAAAAAGTCCTCCGGCCCACGTCTCGGAATCGGGTAAAAATTATAAATTCCGGACACCCATTCACTCACGATTCTAACCATATAAGAATTACTCAAATCGGATATCAAAATCTCGATCAAAACTCAAGAATTTGGCCTAGGAACCTTATCCAATTTTTCCCAATTTCTCCACCATAATTTAGAATTTAAAGAGTATAATCATGGAAATTAGTCTAAACCGAGTAGGAATCACTTACCTAAATCTCCCAGGTGAAAATCTCCCCAAAAATCGCACTTTCCCGAGCTCCTAACTTCAAAATATGAAAAATGGTTCAAACCCTCGATTTTGGGTATTTAATGTTGTGCCAGTTATTCTTCAGTGCGATCGCGGACTTCCAGTCGTGATCGCGGAGAGTAATCCACACACGCCACTCTTTTCCTCTACGGGAATGCAGGGTCCTGCTCGCGATCGCGGACCTCAACCAATCCAACCTACGCGATCGCGGTAGGCTTCATGCGACCGCGTAGAGTAACACTCAAAACCCTGTTGCCTAAGACTCCTTTACGCGAACGCACACATACCCATGTGAATGCACATGTCAAGACTGCCCAACCTATGCGACCGCATACCTTTTTACGCGATCGCATATAACAAAAATCTGTCTGCCTCAACTTTACTCTACGCGATCGCGGATTCATCCACACGATCACAATGAACAAATGACTGCTGCTGTAAAACCAGAAAAATCAGCAAACTCCCAAAGGCTAAAAATGCCCGTTTGAGCATCCGAAATACACCCGAGGCCCCCTGGACCTCAACCGAACTTACCAACCAGTCCTAATACCTCATTCAAACTTAATCGAGCCTTCAAAACACATCCCATAACATCAAATACACCAATTATGCATGGATTCAAGCCTAAGGACTTATGAAATTTCCAAATTTCACAAACAATGCCGAAACACGTCAAAACTGATCCGAATGATCTCAAATTTTACGCACAGGTCATAAATGACACTACAGATCTGGTGCCACTTCTGGAATTCCATTCCGATCCCGATATCAAAATTTCACCTATCGGCCGAAATTGCCGAAATCCTAACTTTCACCAATTCAAGCCTAAATATACTACAGACCTCGAAACCCATTCCGAACACGCTCCTAACCTCGGAGTCAACCAACGGAGCTAACGGAGTCGACGAAATTTCATTCCAGATCCGTCTTCACACAGTTCCAACTACAGTCCGATTTTTCAAGCTTAAACTCACATATAAGGACTATGCGTCCAAAAACTCTTCGAATTTCACCACTCAACGTTCCGACAAGTCCCAAAAGCAGAAATAGACATGGGAAAAGCAGTTATTAGGGGATCGGGGGCGCTAACTCTCAAAACTACCTACCCGGTCGTTACAATATAAATAATAAAAATTATTTTGGATTATTTTTTAGGAGAAGTTTCCTATGTGAGGCAAGAATTAAGTGCTCACAAATACAATGATTTTTCTGTTGCTTTTTAATACTATGGTTGAAAAATGTATTCCCAAAGAGGAAGCCAAGATTTTAATTTTACGATTTTTAGATTTTAGAATAATAATTTCATGTGCTAATCTAAATTTAATATGTATGTATATATAATAATTTTTTAATATAAATATAATATTTGAACAAAAACTATTGAAATCGATCAAACAAAAGAAAAAGCAAAATATGACAATTGGAGAAATATGATTTTAATAGTAAAAAGTTTTTTGCGTATAGTGGACCGTACCAAAAATAACATTAAACAAAAGTAGCTACCTACCACATTTGTCTGTTAAAATTTCATTTTTTTTTTTGTTTCCAACTCACACTATTCAAGAACAAACTTTTGTCTAATATAATCGGAGGCTGTGATCTCGCCGGAAAAAGCTCGCGTCGGCTAAATATGTTGTCATCTTCTACATTGAAACAAGTAGTAGTGGGTTCACTTCCGACAGGTCAAGAACCAAATGGGTCCAAACCAAAAGCGGCTCCCTTTTCACTACCAATGCTCAAGTTTAACAAAACTCTTCAGGTTTTGTTTTCTGATCTTTTATGCTATGAAACTGATTAAAGATTACATTTTGTTAGATGGGTATTGTACTTTATTGTTAGTTTAATGTATGTTTGGATTTAGTATTGAAGTTGAACAACACTGTACCACCTTCTCTTTAGGCTTTGTTTTCTGATCTTTTTTATGTTATGTAGCTGTTTTAACTTCATATTTTGCTAGATGAATAATTGTACTTATATTGTTGGTTTAATGTGTATTTGACTTTATATTGAAGTTTCTAGTTGGCTGGTAGTATTTGCAAGGGCTAAGTGGGGTAGCTATTGTGAAAGAATCTTAGCATCCGACCCAAAAGTTTAATGTAATGAGTGGATTAGCATATGACTTGGAAACACTTACTATACTGATGTGAGCATGTGTTGTATATTCTATATGCCCCCAGGGCTTTGGTCTACTGCTAAGAGCATTGTGCCTGATAAACCCCATTGTAGACAAAAGCTTGGTATTTAAGTAGAGAGGGGTAGAGGGCCGGACCCATTATCAACCGAGTTCCGACCCGGGCGCCACTTGTCTTCGGGGATTTCTTGATTATAAAAGAAAAGAATAGAATACAATGTGTTGCGTATTCTTTACCAGCTAGACGGAAGAATGGAGCTTGATAAATGAGTAGGGGATTCTGATGCTGATCCTTTAAGCATCATTCTCACTATCTCAATCCTAGAAAAAGGCAAGTACTTGATTTATGAACTTCTGTAGATTGACCACCTTAGTCTTCATGACAGATGTAGTGAGTGCTTTCCTCGGGTTCAGGTAGCTATGCAACATGGTTGGGGATGTAGCTGACTGCGCACCTGTACTTGTGAAAGGATGAAGGTTGGGCTGCAGGAAGGCTCTGACATTCAAGTTAATAGCAGTCCGTGCATACTTGTAGATAGTAAAGACTGTTGTGCAAAATCCAAGTCGTATCAGACAATAATGTTGGTATTCATAGGATATACTTGTTGGAGTGTGATTGTGCTTTAAGTGTTAGGGATTTGCAGTGCATTTGGTGCTTTTCGACTAAGTTTCTCTGTAATTGGTCATACTTGTTGTGACAAGCTAAGTTGGTCGGACACTTCACTTTCGGTGCCGCACCCGTGTCGACACGACATAGGTGTAGGATCCGGACCGGATTTGGTCAACCGATTTTGGGTACTTCGACCAAAATGCGGAGAAATTCGGGACATAGTTAATGAATTTTTTAAATTATAGAGTAAAATTGAAGAAAAGAGTACCTTGTATATAGAAATTTATATGTCTAATCTTTTTCCTTTTATCTCCTTCTCGAATTCTTTCTCTTGATCAATATTTTCTCATTCTCGAAATACCTTGTAAGTTTTTCACATAATGTCTCATAACATATTTTAATAACTCTATTTTTTAAATAGTTGAATTATTTTTAGCCGAACCCCCATACCCATATCCATAATCTGGATCCATACTTCCAAATCTTAAAATTTAGATCATGAAAGATCCAATCACTAGATCCGCACCCGTATTGGATACCCGCACTCGAGTCCGAGCAACTTAGGTGACAAGTGATTACATGAAACACTGAACTTATGAAGGTCTCTCATCAGTGTCAATTTGTTGGTGTGTTTGGAACAAATCAAGGGATGGGCTTGAGCCACAAGGATAATAAAGGACGTGATTATAGCTTAGATTGAGGTTGAGGCTATGCCATCTAGGAGTTCTATTATAGGAAATAGTCACAATCTCCTTTTGGTTTGTTTCCACTTTCCTTTTTTATCCTTAGCTACTGAACTGATTTCTCTGGTTATCCCAAAACATGGCATTTCCTTTAGGCTGGTAATGCCCCAGCCTCACTTTCCTCTGTAAATCATTAGCACATTGGATCAGGTCCAGACTTAATCTGATGTAAATATCTACCTACACTCCTGAAGAGTAGTCCAAAACAAGCTTGCCGCTCTCTCTTGAGGGTGATGTCCGGGCTAATCTAATTAACCACCCTCTCAAGTTTTAACAAGTAGTACCCTCTTCATGTTGCTACTGTTATTAGATATAGCATGCCTGACATTTAGAGTTCCTTCTGCTATTCATTGAGCCTAAGTAACTTGCATGTTGGAGCTTTGCCTGTCGTTCTCTCAAGCACATATCCAAGTTAGTGTTATCTGAATCCAAGGTTTGGATACCTGAGCCCCGAGGATAAGACTTGACTGCAGCATATATGTTGTTTAAGAAAAACTAGATATATATGTAGATCTGAGAAGCATCCAAGCATCGATGGAAGGTCACGTAGAGAGAACTATATTTGACCTTTTAACTAAGTAAGTAAGTTTCTTTTTCATCAAGCGCATCGAGGATGAATCTTTACGGTTACAAAGACACAGCTTCTCGTTGATCATGAGAGGAGCTGAGAAAATCTTTAAGTATCTAAGTCATATGTATATATTCAATAAGCTACACCAAAAAGCCAAAAGGTACAACCATCTGTATATACTATATAAGTATATGTACTGGTTAAGCCTTGCTCTCACTCTTTCTCATCCATATCACCCAAAACATAATCATGTTGAATAGTATTTGTTCTATATAAGTCTATGTACTGGTTAAGCCTTGCCTTCATAGCATCTCCGACTTCTTTCCAGTCATATTACCCATATCACAGTCATGCTGAACACTATTTGATCTACTCTGTTTGCTCATTCTCCTTCCAAACAAAAACTACATTCAACCTTGACTCTTAACACTTCCGTGTACCTGTAAAAATTTGAACTTTTATGAAGGGAACAACATTGAATAAATCTAGCTGGATGTAGAGAAAATATATCTTTCAATTCTTTATGTAAGCCTGGAAACAGACTTGCAACACTTTCTCTTGACCCTCTCCACGAAAGTCAGATCAGTCACTTTTTAACAATAAAAAAAGAAAATCAGATCAGTAACTTCCCCTTCCGCAAATGTACATCATGCTACTAGGACATGCTCTGGGTTACAACTAGGGGTGGCAAATGGGCAGGTTGGGCTGAATTTGGGCGGGTCAAGATGGGTTAGGTCAATAAATGGGTCATTGCGCAAAGCAGCCCACAGTGTACTTGCCCTAAGATGGGCTGGGCCAAGATGGACTAAACAATGGGTCATAGCCCAACCCGCCCAACTTGACCTATGTTTTAGAATCATGCTCATCTTGTAAAAAAAATATTTTACCTTAAAATGTGCAAGTTCGAAAAATATTTTGCGAGGGGGATTAGGGTGAGTGGGTGGTGCAGAAAAACAAATAAACAGAAAATTGAAAATAGAAAAAAAAAAGAATTTTTTTTTTTAAGGGTTTTGCGCAAGGGGGTTGTCGGTGGTAGGGGGTAGGGGTGGGTGAATGGTGCAGAAAAACAAAAAAACAGAAAATTGAAAATAGAAAAAAAAAAGAATTTTTTTTTTTAAGGGTTTTGCGCAAGGGGGTTGTCGGTGGTAGGGGGTAGGGGTGGGTGAATGGTGCAGAAAAACAAAAAAACAGAAAATTGAAAATGCAAAAAAAAAGAGAAATTTAGGCAACTAGTAAATTTCTAGATAAGTTGGATTGAGATCTCTTTGTTTTGGGTGAGTTTCATGGGTTGTATTTGGGCTGCTTAATGAGTCAAAATAAACTATAAAAAATAATGAGTTAACTTGAGTTCAGCCCCAATAGACCCATGAGCTAAAATATTTGTAGCCCAACCCATTAATCTCTGGGCGGGTTGAATGGGTTTGGGCTCAAATTGTCACCCCTAATTACAACCTTTAGAAAAGTGGAAATTGCTCTCTCCAAGAAGGTTTTGGTGAATGGCTCATTAAACAGAGCCACTATTGCATTGCTATTTATAGTGAGAGGAATACATAAAAGAGATAAGTAATATCACCTACCTTAACCCCCACCAAAACCACAACCCCAAAAAGGAAGAAAAAAGGAAAAAAAGAGAGGAGACAAGTACATCACCTATAAGATGAGTGCAACATCTAACAATATTATCTACGAGCTATATTCTATCTATAATAGATAAGCACAAATGAGTCCTAATACTCTTAACACTCAGGTTTTCAAAGAAGAAAGAGAAGTCAATAGCTTAGGATTTTACATTTGGGCAGCTTGCAGCATTTTCCGTTTTTTCAGTCACATCTATTTCTTGTAGAAATCTTAAATGGGAGAATATTGAGGTAATAAACATAGAATTGAGTTCTTTGTCGCTACAAGAGACCAAATGTTGGTATCTACTTCTGAGACATGTCCCTGGCTCCCTGCCCTTTGTGCTTCCAAGAAAATGCAAGATCAACCACCTCTTTTTCTTTTTATTCCAATCAAACTGGTCTAGTAGACTTTCTGCAGTCTTCTAAAGCTTGTTCTATTGTTCTATGGCAGTTGTAGATGCCTTTGTTCTGCTTATGTTGAGCTTTTAGAAAGTTGCTGCATGTTAATATATCTACCCTATCGCTGCACATGATTTGATAAAGTATAGAGATCAAGGAGTTAGAACTTTTGAACTGCGTGTGATATAGTGTTATAGGAGAAATATGCTAAATATTTGTAACATTTACCTGCCTTGAAAATTTGCTACATAAAGTGGAATGTGGGTTGACATGTAGGGGTTTTTTGATGTAAACTTCTTGGGAAGTGACTTGAGAGTAGCATTTTAAGCTAGTTGAGTTGAGGCGGTCTGTAAGATTGTCCAACAACCATAGATTACCTCATGAAAACTTCTAAAATGTTGAGTTCCAGTTGCTGGAACATTTTCCTTATTTTAGATCGATCCAATCATCACCGGAAAGATAACATTGGCTTACTTGAGTTACATGGTGGCCTATGCAGAGTTTAGGATTTTCAAATGTTATACTATTGTAAAACATGTAAGCAACTCATGTTGCAGCAGAAGTCATTGACAAGAGAGGGTTGCTCAATGGTCAGCACTCCCACCTACTACCCCAGGGCCATGGTTTCGAGTCACCAAAGGAGCAATAGCTCCAACAAAGGGGATCAAAGGAGAGTCAAATTGGAGGTGATTAAAAAAAGACAGACGTCATTAGTGTACATGATACTAAATGATTGTAAATATCATAAGACAAAAGTAAAGGCAGCATACTGAAGTAATTGATGAAATCATGTGGTAAGTTTTTATGTCAAGTGCATTGATCAGTACCCCATGAGGCCATGATAATAGATGTTTTTACTTGACAGGATATTTTTGTTTCGATGACGAATGTAGTTCTTTAGTTGCTCAACTTATGGTGGTAAAACATTCCTACCATTTGATTCTTTGACGAGCCTTTTGAATTATGAAGGCAGAAACCACCCTTTTTCTATTTTATAAGTGCAGGAACCAGGATCTTGTTACATAAACTAGAGATGCATATTTCCATGTAAAATTTGATAAGGACTGAGCCTTGTATGCATGTTACTATAGAAAATGAGATATGCGCTATGATATATGCTTCCTATGTACTTTTTCTCTACTAACCGATTGACATGTGTACAAGCAAAATCAACGATTGCTATTTGGGAAGTTGCTCTACTTTTCCATTCCTGATGTTATTTCCTTCTACCAATCAGATATGAAGTTGAGTGTCATTTAAGGAGTAATTCCAAGGATAAATGTTTTTTTTCAACGTAGACAGGTGTAGTTGGTTCTGCAACAGTTTTTAGATGTTCTTTCTTTTGTACCTTAGCATGTCTCTTTCCCTTCCAGTTGAAAGGCAAAGAAAAGGAGTTACCTCTGCAGGAGATGACCGCAGCTGCTGTTTCAAGAAGAGAATTGATAGGCTTGGCAGCTACAACATTAGGTGGATTTTCCCTTTTTGCTACTGAGCCTGCAGAGGCACTTGAAGTAGCTGATATCGGGAGTTCTCTCAAAGAGCTGCTGGGAATTTCCAAGGCCAAACCAAAAACTGGATCTGACAACCAAAAGAATCCAAAAGTTGAAAATGACAAGAAACCGAAAATGGATGACAAAGGGAAACCAAAGAGTGAAGGTCATTTAAAGAAGCCAAAAGTAGAAGACAATGGGAAGAAACCAAAGAGTGAAACTGATGAAAAGAAGGCAAAAATGGAAGGTAATGTAAACAAACCAAAGGGTGAAGCTGATGAAAAGAAGCCTAAAATTGGAGATGAGAAAAAGGCAGTAACCCCTCATCACTCAGAGAAGGAAAAAGTGTTAGCTTCTTCTGCTGCACCAACACTTCCCAACATTTTGAATAACGCAATTCCCTAACTTGTCACTACAAATGCTGTCATGCTTAGAAGCATTTTCAAGAAACTTGACAGACTTTTCTTATGCTACTGCACATTGATTAACTCATGCCTGATGAAACCTCAGACAAGGTTTGTATAGGTGAATGAGTTCAATGTCAAGACTATTGAAGTATTTTCAGCTAAAAGATTTTCATTATATCTTTTTACAGTGCCTTACATGATTGATATCATGCAAACCTCGTCAACAAAAGGAGTAACAATGAACGAATATGATACCAATTAGTTTAGATTAAGTTTAGTCATGTTAGTACGTATGCTTTAGCTATGCATATTTCAGTCTTTTTAGAGATTTCTATGCCAATAGAAAACGTAAAGAACTAATTCTAGAGAAACTAATCTTTCATAATATTGAATTAGGACATGGACATCAGGATTCAAATAGATTATCTAACTTGCTTGGGATGGAATTGGAGCATGTTCAAGGATCCAAGTGTTGTTAGTCTAATGTAGAGCAAAGTGCATATAATAAGTTTACAACCATAAAATCATATTATTATAGTGGAAACAACAAATACTTGTAATATCTCACTATAAACTACAAATAAATATAAAAACCAAAAAAAAGAAAAGAAAAGGAAAACAAAAATCAAGCAGTTTTCTTGTTCATATTTTCCACTAACTTACGCATTTGGAATCTCCAAAACAAGAAATAAGCTAATCCTAATCCAATCAATCCATATAACCAAATATTATCTTCTTTATTCTCTTCCTCAGATTCCACTTCAACTATACTAAACTTTTCTCTTTCGGCATTTCCCATTTTACCCTCCATCACATGCCCATATAACACATATACCCTATTCCGATCTCCTACTGCCACAGATGTAGGAAATCTCTCCCCTTCAAGGGCAGTTTCGTCAAATACCACTCCCTCTCCCCACCCATCATTGCTCCTTAAGAAATACAGCTTGTGTTGACTCACGACTAATACGATGCCGTCTTTTCTAACGGCCATTCCATCAGCTGTCGTTAAGTCCTTGTTCAATCTAACGGTCCTTGCCGTTCCGTCATCAACGTCGACTTTGAACATTTTCCCCGTATTTGATTGGACAACTAGTAAGTAATCGTTGGAGTTGTAAACGATGCCGTTTAGGCCGCATTTGTGATACTCTGTGGTCGCGTCCACGGGATGGGATTTGTACGCCTTAGATTTAGATAAGATTGAAACGTCGCCGTTTATGTCAATTTTCCAGATGAAATTACCACCGGAGTTCGTGACGTAAGCATTGCCGGAGAAATCGACAGCAACGTCGTTTACGACGGCGGAGTGAGCTTCTTCTGTGACGGTGTCGACGAGAGGGGAGAGAAAGAGGCGGAGGCGTGATCGGAGGTCGTAGGCGGCGAGGGCATTGAAAGGCTCGGGAGATTCTAGCGACGGCATGCGGTGGATGCAGGCGAGGAGGCGGTTATTTCGTCGGTCGACGGCGAGGCCGAGGAAGGAGGAGTTGTCAGGGAGAGAAGCGTCGGAGATTAGAGTTTCGACGACGCCGGCGTCAGAGACGGAGAGGAGTTTCTGGCGGCGGGTGCTGCCGACGATGAAGTGCTGAGATTTAGGATCCCAGGTGAATGATTCCGGGTATAGATTCCGTGATCGGAAGTTGATGATGTGGTGTTTTCGTGCGGAGGAAGGAACTGAGAAGGCGATGAATATGAAAAGGATAATTAGGGATAAAGTGAGTTTCATGGTTTTCATTATGAGAAGTTGGTGTGAGAGAGAGAGAGAATTTATATTACTTTGTTTTCCTGCTAAATAATCAGCCTTCTGCTTAAATAAAGACTCTCTTTCGCTAAATTGAAGACTAATTTCGCCTGAATCTGCTATTGCTTGATTAATCCGAATTTTAATGACATATGCCTCATTGCGGCGTTCAAAAAAATTCGAAAAATCGAAACTGATAATATTTAGGTTTGATTTGGTTTTGGTTTTAAATTTTAAAATCAATCAAATTTGGTTTGATTTTGGTTTAAATAAAAAATAACCGAAAAAAATCGAACTAAACCAACTGTAAAAGTAGCTATTTAAATATATATATATATATATGCATATTTTTATATAAAGTTTCTAAAATTTTATGGTAAATATTAGTCATTTATATTTTTAATCTAGTTCTTTGTTATTTAATAATCTAATTCTTAAAATAATTAATTTTTAATTGAGTACTTAAATTATTCATCACTATTTGATTCAATTATCATTAATATCTTGGTAAATGATAGATTTTTCAAAGAACCATTGATTTGGAGAAGTTTTATTGTGTACCTCATACAGCTGACATTAGTTGTGTGAGACTCCTTTTTGTCTCACAAATTTGTGAATCCCAATCTTACACTTCTGGGTCCACAAAAATCTGAGACAAAAAAGATGCCTCATACAATTAGTGTCAGTTGTATGAGACACAAAATAAAATTTTCCATCGATTTGATAGTGTTATGTTAAAAATGTAATTGCCGGAATATGTGTTTGGTGTGTGTTGGTCTTTAAGCTTAGTGTAGCTTAATTTGAAGCTTGGTGTAGCTTAAAGAGAGTGAATGAAAAGTGGTGGGAAAAGAAACGGAGGGAGGTGAATTAGTGCACTTTGTCCCTTATTGGAAGAAGGAAAGAAAATCTATGTGTATATATAGAGAAGTTCTTCTTCTAGCTCTTAAAGAGTTGAGAAGAAGGCAAGTCTCGCACCGTCGTCGTCGTCGCTCGCTCGGCTCGGCTTCGGCTGAAGCCTCGGCTTCGGATTTGGATTTGGTCAAAGATCGATTGATTGATTAATCTTTTTAGACAAAGGTCCGGTCCGTTTTTCTTTTCCGGATAAATCCGTTTTTAATTTTCCCGCAATCTTCACACATGTTCCAACAACTATGGCTGTTCTGAAAGGTTGCAAAACCTTTTCAGAAACAGTACGAAATTAGCTATAAATATGCCTTGAGCCCCAGAATCTTTACTTACTAAATTTTCTGATCTTCTTCTTCTTCTTCTTCTGCACAAAAATATTCCAGTGTGTTTTACGACCATCAAGTGGCTTATCGGTCACCAGAGTTTTTGGTACCGATACGCTGGTGAGTTAAATCGTTCTATCCTGGGAGGATATATTCCAAAACTTGAGGGGAATGATTTCCTTAAGGACACACTGTGTATTTAGTGGGCTTGGTTTATTCTTGTATTATTTTTTTTTCAGAAGAGAAGCTGAGGACGCCTGGACTAGCGCGCTCGCGCCCAGCACGTGCTATTGGTCACGCTAGTCAGGTTTCTTACTGTCCCACATAAATCCCACTAGCGCAGCCGCGCTAAGCCCGCGTAGTGAGGTTTCTCACTGTTTTTGTATTTTCAGAAAATTTATTGTTTATTTCACAGCAATACAGATTATTAATAATCTTAAGGAAATTACTTTTTTTTTCTGTATTCTGTTTGTGGAGATTAAAACCTGTGTGTTTTCTACTCCTTCTGATTTTTATTATTCTGATTTGAAGATATAAAAACTTCATCAGAGTTTTGAAATTCAGAAAACGGTTTGAAGAACATAAAAAACTTCATCGTTTTCTGTAAAACGGTATATAAAAACTTCGGTTTTTATTTATTATACATATTGTTTATTGTTGATTACAGTATTGTTTACTGTTCTAGTTTTGCCATTGATTGAACTCTTCTGTTGTTGACAGTGAGAAATGACAATTGATAACGGAAATTCTTCTGCGACTGTTGCGGCAATGACGATAGCCTCGTCAAGCCGGACTGCTGTTCCACCGGCAGAAAAATCGGAGAAATTTTCTGGAGCCAACTTCAAAGGATGGCAGCAAAGGGTGTTTTTCTGGCTTACCACACTTGGTATGTAGAAATTCACTAGTGAAGAACCTCCAGTGCCTGCTGCGGATATGTCGGACAACGAGAAGTTCATGATTGTTGAAGCATGGAAGCAGGCAGATTTTCTTTGCAAAGGCTATATCCTAAGAGCTTTAGAGAATGAATTGTACAATGTGTTCAGTGCGATGAATACTTCGAAAGAATTATGGGACGCACTTGAGAATAAGTACAAGACGGAAGATGCATGCTTGAAGAAATTTGTGGTTGCCAAGTTTCTAGACTATAAA